>CM053615.1:74710276-74726648 GCA_028646535.1 Procyon lotor
TATGACTTACTTTATGAGATTAGCAGGTCATGTTGTTTATCAATGTGAAAGATGAAATGTTTGGCTCTGAAGTCTCCCAACAGGGTTCAAATCCCAGCTCAGAAGCTGAGTAGGTGACCTTAGGCCTGTTTTCCTCATCTCCCTATGCTGTCTCTTAAGGCTGTGGGAAGAGTTCCCAGGGATCAGGCATGTCAAATGCTTAGCACAGTACTAGCCACAGATAGAAAGGATTCTAACAGTATTGCTACTGAACAAAATGTATTGCTGGGTCCATAAGGCTTAGCCGTCTCTCCATGTAACAACTTGCGTGTGAGACATTGATAAAACCATTCCATAACTTAAAATGGATACACTTTGTGTTTGCTACTGTGCTCCGTGAACCATTCAAAGTAGCACCAGTCTTACCAATGCATGCAGACGTTAGGGTCTCCACATCTGTTCTTCCTTATCACTCCCTACTGGGCCTTCCATCACCAACAGAAAGACAAAATTGTCCCTTGTTATTCAAATACTTTATGGTGTCTTTACTTGAGAAAGTGATCTGTGAGTTCTAGGGCAGTAACTACCATGCCTTGTTTTGTATCAAAGCCAGGTTTTTAAGGCACTTTTCATTCATCTGTTACCTTTTGCTCCTTCTCTGGACAGAACAAAAGTTAGCCCTGCACGAGGGACAAGAAGAAACTAGCAAGGTCCTAACATCATATACCTTTTTTATATAAAAAAGGTATTCACCATTTTGGGGGGGCTCTTTTTTTATTTATTCACCCCCTCAAAAAAACATACACATTAGATATTAAATGACTAATTTTTTATAACTATAGGTCTAAAAAGTAAATCAGAAAAAGAATAATCTCAAATTGCTGATGGTAGACCCCTTTCAGACCAATTTAAATGGCAAAAAATTAGTATTGTCATGCAAGCTAAATTATCCTAAGCACTGAGGGAGAAAACTCAAGTGTGAATATATGCTAATTATACACACATTTTTTTAAAGCAAAAAGCTACAGGTTTGAATGTTATTGAGCACATTTTGCTTTCATGCTTAATTTCAGCTACTCATATAACAAAATTAATATAAATAAAACTAATCTCCCAAAGAGACTTATAATATAATGAACTTATAGGGAATTACCTTTTAAAAGAATCATGTGATATAAAGGAAAGGACAAACAAGTCAACACTCAACGGGTCAGGCTAAGAGTCATCAATTTGCTTACTTATTATAAAGCCATTAACACTTGGATTCAATTTAGTCAGAATGTTTAGCTGAAGTCCCAGGAGGGCTTGAGATTCCCAGTAATTTATCAGAAATCCTCTAATTCACAACCCAACCCTCTTATTTCACAGATGAAGAAACTGAAGCTCAGAAAACTTCAATGGCTTGTTAAAAGTCAAAAGCTATTTGATTTTTAGGAAAGCTTAAAATGGTTGATGTGTTGCCGTTTTGGGTTCATTTGCATCCAAGAGTGTATAATTAATTCCAGGAAAAGCTAATTTTAGTCTGCTATGGCTCTGGAAGCGGGAAAAGAACATCCCTGCACCCTAACAAATGGTGAAAGAAGACAGAGCTACAAGATCAAGTCAGCTGTAATTCGGAGCCCAAAACTCACCCACCACTACCCACACCAGAGTTTAGACACTATTTTAGGAAGTGCCTCTGCAATAAATTATACATTAAAGGAAAAATAGCCAAACTGATATTTGAAGCCACTGGTCTTCAACTTCTGGTGTACATCAGAATCACCTATGACTTCTTCTAAAATACATTTCCAGGGTGTCCTTGAGGACCAAATATGTAGGTCCACCCCTATGAGGCTAGACATCTGTGCATGGAGGTTCTGATGAACATTACTGCTCGAGATCTCTTGTTCCCGGCAATTTCATCATTCAGGAAACACCACACAGACAGGTATGTTTGATTTGTCCTAGTAAGACTCTTCAGTTTCAGCTCACAACTGAAACCAAGCATGCACAAAAGGCATCTGATTACACCACAACAGTAGCAACACGGGATATCTTTGCTCTTAGCCCAGGGAGGGAGAGTACAACTGAGTCACGGGATTTGAGACACTCCAACTTGACCGGGATAAGTGAGAAAGCTGATAGCCGCCTAAGCATCTAACTAGGAATTTAGAAACATACCAAGTCTTTATGACACCAGGAAATGCATGAAGTGAAGAAAACTTACATCATCTACCCTTCCAGGCACGTGATGTAAGAGTGTTTTGGATAAGATATTAACTTTAGTAAGAGGATATTTTCATTTTACATCTTCTATAAATACCCCTTAAGTTTACACCAGGTGGTTAGAGGAAGATTCTGCAGCTCCCCAGGGCAATAGCAAAGAATGTTTCAGTGTTTCTGAGGAGCCTCATTTGCCTGATGCATGACTGTTACAGGTACATTTCCCCGCACAACCTTAAATCAGCTTTCACATTTGCATATTCCAGGTTTACTCAGGAATGTTCAACTTAAGAATCACAGGTGGTTGTTCAGTAAATCAAGGGCTCCCAGAAGATTCGGTTTTATAATGCTTCTTGAAATTTACAGCTCCACTTTGCCAGCATGTTTGAATTCAGAGGACTCCAAGTTGATCCCAAAATTATAAATCAAAGTATCTCAGAAGAGTATTATTCTATTTTAGTACTTTTACAGCTTACTCTATGTAAAGTGGAGTGCTATTTCTATGCTTTCTATAAAAAAAAAAAAAAACAGCAAGGATTTTAGTAGGCCTTCTTTCTGCAGTAAACGCATCAGTTTTATAAAAACATCAAACACTTGCCAGCCTAATTTAGACTAACATATTTACAAGCACAACACTGCCATCCCAAACAAGGCTAAAGTGTATATGCACCCACAGCTATGCACCTATACAGCTAAGATATACAAGCGAATGTGCAAAATGTACCCCTCTTCAAAATTAAACACACACACACAGGCACTTGTGCACAAACTCTAGCCAATTGATTAATTCTAATCACTTAATTAGAATGACAGGCTGGCTTTGGTCAAATAACAGATAAATGAGAGTATAAACAGATGAATGTGAGTGTATAAAATGGCAGGAGCACAGTCTTGGAACCCACAGCACAGTCCTAGACCCCAATTCCAGCCCTGGCTCAGATAATCCCTAGGGGTGTGACCTTGGTCAAGTAACCCTAATCTCTCTGGGCCTCAGTTTCTTCACCGAGGAAATGGAGGTATTAACAGTGGCTGCCTCTTCCCTTTGTCGCAAGGACTAAAGGAGATGAGGGCTGCAAAGCACTTCCACAGGGAGTACTCCATAAACGTGAGCTGTAGGGGAACCGCTCCCCCTCCCAAGCTCTCCCACCCCCAAATCCAAAACACGCGAAGCAAAACTCTTTAACAGGAAACACAAAGAGCTTTAATTCTAAAAGGTCTCTCAGACTGCGGGCTCTTCATCCTCCAGTTCCTCAAATGAATGAATGAGCGTCTAGGAGTGGCTCTGCAAATAGCTGTCTCTTAAGGTTCACCTCTGCTGACTTTTAGGTAACTGTCTTTCACCATCAATTTAAGCACCGACAAGCACACTCGGAGAGAGGCACCCTCGTCCTGCAAATTTCGGCGGGGACAGCGAGTCCAGGCGAGTCCTCGATGCCCACAGGCAGCCTCCATTCATTCTCCTCCCCACCCCTGACCCCTCTCCTGGAGCCCCAGAATCAGCCGCCCTCCCCCCACCGGCCCTTCCCCTCCGGCCAAGGGTCTCTCCCCTGCCCTCCGCACCCCGCGAGAACCTGTCACCCCACCAAGTGAGGGGCTGGTGAAGGGGCCCACCTCACCCCTGCCTCGGCACCGCGCCCCGGGGGTGCAGCCGTCCCCTCCGCCGCCGAGGAGGGGCGAAGTGCGGGTCCGGCCCGCCTCTCCTCCGCAGGGACTCGCCAGCTCTGCGGGGCCCCGCCAGAGACAGCGCGTAATAAGAGGGAGGGGAAAGCTCTCCGAACACCCCTTCCCGGGGTTCCCTCTCCAGCAAGTGAGCCCCTTGCCCCAGCCCCTCGGGGCCTCCCAGACCGGGGCCATGGTGCCAGGGCTGCCCCGAGAAGCCCCCATGAAAAGAAGGGGCAGACACCCCCATACTCACCCACCGTCTCCTCCCCCTCAGCTGTTTACCTCACAGTTCCTCCAGCCTACAGGGCGCCGCCATCTTGGACGTACAGCACCTCCCCCCGTCGTGAAATGTCCACGGCCGCTGCAGCCTCCGCCACGAAAAAGAGTGCGCAGTCGGGTCTCTCCGCCCTCTCGACCCCAGTGAGAGATGACCGCAGCCGGCAGCCCCGTCGGACGGAAGAGGCCGTCCTGCTCATTACGGAGGATGCGAGCCAGTCGAGAAAGAACCCAGGAGAGTTTGGAAGGTAGGGGGGCGGGGACGGGCGGAAGGATCCCGAAAGGAGGCCGCTGAGAGATCTTGTGACTCCGAAGGAGGCGAAAAGAAGGGCCGGCGCGGCGGGAGGAGCCACGAGAGGGAGCGAGGGGCGGGGCGGAGGTCACGTGCCGGACCCGGCGGGAGGGGCCGTGCGAGAGGCGTAAACAAGGTGGCCCGGCTGGGTGTGGTTGGGGTGCCTCTTGCCTTCTCCGGTGCCTTCCTGCCCTTGCAGACCCGGGTGCACCCCTGGAGTCTCTCTCTGCCCCGCCACGGCGCTGCGATCGTGTTTCCCCAAGAGCCACTGGGGCCCGCGTGGGTGAAGGGTGCGCCTTGGAGCCTTGGAAGAGTGGCAGCTCGCCCAGGCAAGGAGGGAAAACTGCACCAGGGCAGCCTTCTTTCCTTTGCAGAATATTTGCAAAAGCCCACCTTGCCAACACTAAGAACGTGGTCACGCCAGCTATGGGAAACCACACCGATCAGAGCAGACGGCTTTAAAATAAGCAGCCTTAATTCCGTTCCTTCTGCTTAGCTATGTGAACCTAACAAGTCTTGAAGGCCTCTGAGCCTCAGTTTCTTCTTCTGTGAAATGGGCATAATAGCCTTCCTGAAGTGAGGACTCAAGTCCCACGCAGAGTAAATGCTCAACAGGTGCTGTTCTTCATCAGAGGCGGGTGCAATAAGCCCTATGACTGATACAAAGAGAGAGAGAGAGCAGAGAGAGAGCTGAGTCTAAGGGTGGATTTTGAAAGGTTTCTTGAAGGAGTGGGCATCTGCTTGAGTTTTCAAGGGAAGATAGGTTTTTACGAAATAGAAATGGAGAGGTGGTTGGGAGGAAAAGGGCGTTTCAGACCAAAAGCACCAAGGAAGCAAGAGCCTGGAGGCAGTAAATGCTGGGTAACTTAAGGGAATGGCAAGTTTTGTCATGGGAACCAATTGGGTCACAATGCAAGTCAGCCTGTGATTTAAGGGGCCAGATGCCAGCCACCATAGTGGGTGCTGTCAGAATTCCGAGGGGCCCAGCGGGGTGCTGAGTCCGCGGCTGCTAGCTTGCACAGCGCCTTTGTGAGAATTAGAAAGAGACACCCCTTCTGGGCCCACAGCCCATGTGAGCAGAGCCCAGGGTGTATTTTAGTCCCTACCCTCCCACCCCCAACCCTCCTGGGGGCCCTTGAGCAGTGCACAACCTTTACAACCATGCTGACTTATGGGGGAGATAGGCATTGAGCTGGGGATTCAACCAGTCTAACATGGTGGAGGAGACATTGGGGGCAAAGCCAAGAGTTCTTGATTCAAATGGACCACAATTTGAATGCAGGTTTCTGCCACTGTACCAGCTAAGTTAGCATTAGTTTTCTTCACCCACAGAATGAAGAATAATAATGCCTTCCTGGTGGTGATTTGAGGTTGCATCACACAGAGACATATCTAGGGTAAAACCTGCTTCAATAAATGGTACTTTTGTTCCTGCATTAATTGTGCTCACGGCCAGCATCCATCTCTCCCAGGAGCTGGTCCACCAAATGCTAATTTCTATGTAGCCACCCAAGGACAAGCAACTTGGGGTCCCGAGATGAAAAGGTCGGGGGAGAATGGGAATGATCTGAGTTCTCCCAGTTCTGCCAGTCCACAAACCATCTTACAGGAAGGGACTCCTGCCTTTGCATTCACATCAGGGCGGGGACTCAAGTGCATTCGGAGAGTTCTGAGTCCAGTGATTGGAGCACTCAGGTTAAGGGGTGGAGTTGGGGGCCAGGCACTGCTCCGGAGCCCTGACCCAGGAACCTCCCTCCCTACCCCCAATTTTCCTTGGCTCTCTGACCTCATCCTGCTGGAATGTTCTCCTCCGTGGAAGGGAGCAATGATCCGTGGAGCTCATCAACTGCTGGCCCTCAAGGGGGCCATAACTACGTTGTTACTGTTTATACAGTGTCTGGAAGAAGAATAGTAATTGTTGTCTGGATATGGACCACCAGGGGCTCGAGAGAAGAGGCCAGAAAGAACAGGCAGAGGCAGCCTGGCCACCATCCCTTGCCACTCTCAGTTCGGGCTGCCTGGATATTTTCTTCTTCTCTGGGACTAAGTTTTGTCATTTGCCAAACAGATGTTAATCTGTTTACTGTTACTCCTGGCACCTGTTACTCCAGGCACCACCCTGGAGTCCCCTTGTGGCAGGAGCTCCCCAGCTGGGCTTTCTCCACCAGTCATGGTCCGCCTGTCTGGATGAGACAAGAGGAGCTGAGCCCATGTTGGCAGGTGGTGCTCACTTGATGTATGTGATAAACATCCACTACAGTTGTCCATTCGGCGTCTCCCCTCCCCTTGCTGGGGCCACCACAGTACCACACTCAAGCCACGGGCACCTGGGCCCAGCCTAACTCATCCCAGATCCCCATCCTCTAGCCAAAGGGATTGGCTGTTGGACACGTGACTTGAGATGGACCAACCAGGGCACTTCCCTGGGTCTACATATGGATGCTAAAAGAGAGATTGTGTCTTTCCCTTGGGGTCCCTAAACCGGGATAAAGAAGCCGTGACCCTCCACCTCCCCATCTCCTACATCAGGCCCCGCGAGAAGTCCAGCCAACAGATGGAAGAGACCTACATCTCTGGCAACAGAGATGGACATGGAAAAAGAAAACTGAATTGCTGTCTTCTGAGTTTTCAGAGTCGCCAGTGGCCAAATTCATGCTGGGTTCCCAAGGGCCATGAGGCAACAACTATTTTTGCCGATGCTAGTTTTGGGTATAGGTTTCACTCTTTTGCAAATAAAATGTACAATGAGATCTGAAGGCCTTTGGAAGGACACCACTAGTACAAAATACTTCTCCCTCATCCATTGGCGTGGTCCTCTTGCTTTGGCTTTCAGCCCCTCGCTGTCTAGCACTGTGTCCAAAAGACGAAGATGATACATGTCGACAGTACATACCTATGTGACTCTATACGTATATATGCATGTACTTTTAACCTACGTAAATGGTTTATGTCTTGGATGGCAATCCGTTTCTTACTTTTTTCCCCACTCACCTTTGTTTGGAATCTCATTTCTTTGTATTCATCTAGCCAGTAGCTTAAAACTGCTGACAATTATTCAACGATGCAGATCTAGCCTGATCTACTCCCTACTCTCAGGGAATGACACCCCCAGTTCCACCAGAAACAACACTGTTACGGCTGAGCATTTCTTTGGGATGCATATTCTAGGAGTAAACTGGTGGACTTACTTTTTGTTGTTGTTGTTAGAGAAATTGTTTTAGCTTTATTGGGATATAATTGATATACAAAGAATTGCACAGACGTAATTGTCCATATCGGGATGCCTGTGGGCATATGCATATACCCGTGATACCACTGCTGCAACCAAGGTACTAAACATACCCATCACCTCCAAAAATTTTGCACAGACTTACCACTAAATTGTTCCCCAGAAGAGCTGCCCTAGTCTAATTCCCACTAGAAGTCCACGGCAATGTCCACTTCCCTGCCAACACTTGGCTTTGAGTAGCTCTTTTATTTTTTCAGCATAATAGGGCTATAGAGACATGTTTTTCTTTTAATTTACCCTCCTCTAACTATCAGTGAGATAGAGCATTTCTTCACATTCTTGTTAAGCTTGTGGGTTTTTCCTCTATAAATTGCTGATTCTTATCTTTTGGCCATTTTCGCGGTAGAGTTGGTAGAGTTACTATCTTTCCCTTGTTGATTTGTGGAAGCACCTTCTCTGTTCTAGCAGTATGCCTCTTGTCGGCTATGGATATTCCCAACGTCTCCCCCAGTCTGTTATCTTCCTAATAACTGTATTGTGCTTCATTGGAAAGGAGACATTAATCCTGATATTATCAAACTCATCTTTTTTTTTTTTTTGGAGACTTATCCTTTGGGTTTTTGAGCTTTTGTTTACAACTGCCCTTTCCAACCGTTGTCTTGGTCAGAAAGGAAAACTGGCCTCGGGTGTGCAGCAAAAAAACAGGTTGTCCAGTGAGGCCAGAGAGGTCCAGAAGAGTTGGGATCCTGGGTCTACAACCCATCTGAGTGGCCTGGAGGAGTCGCTGAACAAGTTCAGTTTCTCCACCCGGAGAATGGGGATGACGCCCTATACCTTAACCACCTGATTCAGACGGTTGCTGGGACAGTCCAGCATGAGACCCAGAGCACCTGCCACAGTGTGGGCGTCGATAAACATTGTTTTTGCTCTTACCTGAGTGTCCTCAGGTGCCCTACCAAATTACCGCAAGTGGGGTGGCTGAGAACAGTAGAAATGTATTCTCTCATTGTCCTGGAAGCCAGAAGTCTGAAGTCAAGGAGTGGGCAGGGTTGGTTTCTTCTGGAGGCTCTGATGGAAACTGCATTCCGTGCCTCTCTCCAGCCTTGGGATGGTGTCGCAGACTTTGATGTTTGTAGCTGTGTCACTCATATTTCTCCTTCTGTCTTCATGTGACCTCCTCCCTGGGTGTCCTTACATGGCCCTCTTCTCGCTGTGTGTCCGCTTCTCTTGTATAAAGATACCCGTCGTTGGATTTGGGGCCCACATTAATCCAGCCAGTATGATATTTCATCTGAAATGCACTACACCTGTAAAGACCCTCTTTCCAAATAAGGTCACATTCTGAGGTTCCAAGTAGACATGAATTTGGGGGGAGGACACTATTCAGTCCCCCGTGCCTGCTTTCAAGGAGCATGGAATCCAGCAGTTGAGATGGAAGACGGACTGACCATACTGTGGCCCAAGTCAGATCCAGTCCAAGATCAACCTGCAAAGTGCGACAGACAAAGAGGTCATACTCAGAGTGATGAGGGCAACTTACTGGTAAGGGTGGGTTACAAACTTTGCTTCCAGTTCAATCAGGAATCTGCTAAATGGTGATGGGGCAGAGGGGCGTACAGGAGGAGCACTACAGCTTGAGCAAAGGCATTCCAGCAAGACCAGCTATTTGCTTGATAAACGGTCAGGTGTAAGATGTGCCTGAGATAGAAGATAAGAAAGTCAGCATATGGAGGGCCTCGAGCTAAGTAAGAAGCCTAAATTATATCTGGAGGCAGTGAAGAGCCCCTGAAGGTTTGAGAGTCATCTGTGAATGTTGTCAAATGTTTCATCTTGACTCTAGTGCCTGCGCATTTAACTGAAATGCTGGGCTGGCTGTCTCCTTGGGCAAATCCCTATCACACCGCTATTCGCCCCTTGAAATGCAGGGTGCAAGGCCACATTCTAGAGTGTTCCATGTTAGTCTCATGGTCACCGTGAGACCCCCCCTTGCACCCCGCAAAGCACGGGCATTCACAGTTAGAGGTTCTGTGTTAGTTGTGCCTCCTCTGAAGAATATGCAGTGATCATTTGGAAAATGATACATTTAGATCCCTACCTCACACCCTATGCCAGAATAAACTCTTAAGGTACCAGAACTCTCAGTGTCAAAAGTGAAATAATACAAGTGCTGGAAGAAAACAACATGAATGAATTTTTTGTATCCAGGGTTGGAAAAAAAAAAAAAACACCTTTATAAAAAGTCAAAAAGTCAGAAGCAACAAAAGAAAAGGCTGACAAATCAGACAGCCTCCCAAAACAAAAACAAAACATCTTTTGCGTGGCAGGAAGAAAATAAGCAAAGCCAAAAAAATAAAGAAGCTGACAGAAAATATTTGCAATTTATAGCACAAGCCTCCTAATGTGTACAGAGAACTCTTAAGACTCTTTTTTTTTTTTTAAAGATTTTATTTATCTATTTGACAGAGAGAGAGAGAGAGATCACAAGCAGGCAGAGAGGCAGGCAGAGAGAGGGGAAGCAGGCTCCCTGCGGAGCAGAAAGCCCGATGCGGGGCTCGATCCCAGGACCCTGAGATCATGACCTGAGCCGAGGGCAGAGGCCTCAACCCACTGAGCCACCCAGGCGCTCTTAAGACTCTTTTGAGAAAACAAAATTATTTCATAAGAAAACAAAACAAAAAGAACAAAACACACAAAGTTCACAGAAAAAGAAATGTAACTGAGCTGAGATTTCTGGCCTCTAGAACCAGGAGAACATAAGTTTCTATTGTCTGAAGCTACCCAGTTGGGGTCATTTCTTACAACAGCCCTCAGAAACTGATACACTGACCATAAAAAGGAATTTCTGTAACTTAATAATACGTTGAATAAATAAAAACCAGTGATTCTATAGCAATACTCCAACATAAGGGGACAAAAGAAGAAAGGAGAGCCAAAAGATCTAATTATGCCAATCCCTTATGATGAAAATCAGCATGAACGAGAAAAGTTCATCATTTACATTCTCACTGTTGGAAGAACAGTGGTTCATTCACACTTGAGGAAGGAAAGCTCTTCACAGAAAAAAATGTCAGGTAACAAACAAAGGAGGAATGGTAGGATTCAAAGAATCACCATTTGCAACTTCCAATGAAGGGGCTGACTCAGGCAAGGACCAGCAGGGGAAGGAAGGGAGGCTTGCAAAAGGGCATTCCTACCCCAAGATTGCTTCTCAACTCACCCTTATGATGGGGAGAACTAGCTGTCAGCACTTTAACCAGCTGACCAAGCTGCACATCATTGGAGGGGGTGGGCGGGGCAACCTGACGTTAGGGTCATCCAGCACCACTCGGCCCATAGCATCTCAGGGGAAGTATCCATCCTACAGCATCCCACTGGAATCTACTCAAGCCTTGGCCCCAACCTCCAGTCCGCCTGGGGTGGAGGTACGGGTCTAACAGCACCATGAAGAATCAGACAAAACCACAGTGCAGGACCTTCCGCCAGACTGGTCTGGGCTCTTATGAGGGAAAAAGAAAACCCCAAAAACAACAGCAACAAAATCAACGTCGAAAGAAAATGGTAGTGGGCACTGTTGTGTCACAAAGGAGACTAAAGAAACGAGCAAACATAGCGCTTGAAATTGGGCAGGATCCTGATTCCGAAAGAATGACTCTAAAAGAAAATTGGGGGGAAATGGCAAAAATGTGAATATGGGCAGAGTATTCTCTGGTTGAGGAATTACTGATAATTCAATAACTGTAGTTACGTGATGTTGCAAGAAATATCTGTTTTTCAGAGATACACACCCAAGTATTTATGGGTGAAGCATCATGACGTCTATAATACACCTTCAGAATATTTGATCAGAACAAAACGTATTTAGACAAACATACATATGCATCTAGAGAGATAAACCCCACTGGGCAAATATAACCACTATTGAGGATCAGTGAGGGGTATATAGGTGTCCATTAGTATTACTAGCACTAGCCCATTTCATTTGCTTTCCTGTTGGAAATTTTTCATCATAAAAACTTGAAAAAATATTCAAAGATCAAAAAATAATTGGAAAGGAAGCAAAGGAAAATCTGGGATTCTGATCCCAAGACAGTGAAGTCCTCTGGACTCCAGATCTGTCCGTATCTCCCTGCACCTCCACTTTTCCCATCCGTGGAAATGAGGGGCTGGGCTTGTCTGTAAATTGTGGCAAAAGGCACATAACACAGCATTTACCGTCTTAACCCCTTTTAAGTGCCCAGTTCGGTGGCGCGAAGCATCCTCACAGGGTTAGGCAGCCATCAACCCCAACCCTCTGCAGAACTCTTTCATCTATCAAAACTGAAACTCTGGCCCCAGTAAACACAAACTCCCTGTTTCCCCCTCCCCAGGCCCTGGCACTCGCCATCCTACTTTCTGTCTCTGTGATCCTGACTTCTGTAGGTCCCTCAGATGCACGGAATCCTACAGGATGTGTCCTCCTTCTGCGTCCGGTTGGTTTCACTCAGCGTGGTCATGGGCCCCCAGCTCTTCCGTGTGGCCTCGTGCGTCAGGATCTCCTTCCTTGGAAGGCTGAATAATATTCCACTGTATATCCATACTATGGATTATGTTTATGTTTTTATTTTTTTAAAGATTTATTTATTTACTTGCCACTTGCAATGACGTGGCCACAGGGAACTAGAGGGTACTATGCTGAGCGAAATCAGTCAATCGGAGAAAGATAATTATGATTTCACTCCTATGTGGAATTTAAGAAACAAGACAGAGGAGCGTAAGGGAAGGGAGGGAAAAATAAAACGAGATGAAATCAGAGAGGGAGACAAACCATAAGAGACTCTTAATCAGAGGAACCAACCGAGGCTCGCTGGAGGGGAGGGGAGTGGGAGGGATGGGGTAACTGGGGGGTGGGCATTAAGGAGGGCACATGATGGAATGAGCACGGGGTGTCATGCAACTGATGAGTCACTAACCTCTAACTCTGAAACTAATAATACACTCTATGTTAATTAAATTTAAATAAAAATAAATTGTTTTTTAAAAAGGAAAAAAGATTTATTTATTTATTTTAGAGAGGTGGGGGGCAGACGGGAGAGGGAGAGAACCTCAAACAGACTCCCTGCTGAGCAGAGAGCCCGATGCGGGGCTCGATCCCAGGACCCTGAGACCATGACCTGAGCTGAAGTCAGATGCTTCGCCGACTGAGCCACCCAGGCGCCCCCTAGACTACGGTTATTGATGCACTTGTCATCAATAGACACATGAGTAGCTTCCCCAACTTGATTGCTGTGAATACTTCGGCTGTGAACCTGAGTTCAAACAGCTCTTTGAGTCCCTCCTCTGGATGCTTTCGGGCGTATGCCCAGAAGTGGAAGGGCTTCGTCTGGGCAGGATGGTTTGTAAAGAACCCTTTCCTGCTTTCCAAAGGAGGCATGTGTGTGTCCTTTTAAATCTACAAACCATTCACCTTGCAGAAACGCGTGGACATCCCACCTTTCAAGGACAGTGCCTTGTGTCTGAGTCACAAGGGCACTGGGTCACCACCTCCCCCACCCCCCGGCATCGAGATCACCTTCTTAGGTGCAGACCACCTTTCTGCAGGCTCATGGGGTGATAACAAGCAACAGGAGGAGAAAAGTACCGGTCCTTCAGTGGGCACTGATAAAACAGTAGCTTGAAAATCAGTGAAGGTGGCCGGTATATGCAAAATAGATGTAAACGGGGTGCAAATCCCAGGAGCTGGAAGCCTATCTCCTGTGGATTCCAGGCAGTGTAGCCTGCTGGACGGTTCTAGAGGGGATGAGCAATGGATCGCCCTCACTTACAGCTGCGTGGACTTGGCTACGGTACCAGGCGCACCTGGGGTTGGTTCTCCGTTTCCCATCATCTGCTCAATAATTCCAAGTGGTAAAATGCTCCCACAGACGCAAAGGGCAGGCTTGTGAATCCCCTCTACCCTGTCTGGCCCAGGTAGATGTTCCCAAAGCTTTCGCCCGTCCTCCTGTCTGCAGCCTCTAGGTGAGTTTCCTGCGGACATCCAGGGGACATGAACGCGGAAGTCATCACGAGTGGACGGAGCAGTAACCAAGTGCCAGGTGTTTCATTAATAATCAACCCGCCATGTAAATTAGCACAGCACCCCTGAGAGCAATCAGGCTAACCCTGCCCTGTTTTTCTTTTTTTCTTCTTTTATGTCCCCCAGCAGCTAAGGCTGCTCCTGACTGTCTCATTAAAGAGAGAAATCAAAGAATCCCATCACCAGCTAGCAAATACTTCTGCTGAGAAATGACAAATCACAGCTATAGAGCATTTTAGCATTTATAAATGTTTTTGCGTGCATTCGCTCATTTGCTACCTACAACAACTCCTAGGAAGCATTATCCGTAGCCCCATTTCACAGATGTAAAGTCTGAGGCTCAGGAAAGGCTAGTAGTGCCTGTTCGAGGTCCTGCAGCTGGTGGGTGTCAAGTTCAGGCTGCAATCCCAGGTCTGGATGCTAATAAAATGCTCCCACTTCACTCCAGTGACTGAAGAATTAGACATCCTCTCTGGAGTTATGTTTTAGAAGACACGGGTTGGAAATTGACACAGGTTGATAAAACAATGGTTCCCTTCATCAGGGGCTTTCAAGAAGATTGGGATGCCAGGGTCCCAGTCCTGGCTCTGCTTCTTAGGGTGCTCAAGGCCTCAGTTTCCCCTTCTGAAACCTCAGATGCCTGAATGGGGTTATCTGTGGTCCCTCTGCCAATCTTCAGTCCTCAGCATAGGGTTTCACATTTGCTCGAGGGGAATTGTTGGAAACTCTCTGAGGAGGGTTCCCAGGGAGAAGTCACTGTTGGGGTGGATGGAGCAGGTCGGCTTCTTGGTCCTCTGTTATTTCCTGAACCTAGGAATGGGGTCCCCACGTGCCCTGTTTGATACCCCTGCCAGGGTTGCTGGGAGACACTAGGCATGAACACAGGTCCTGGGGTTGTTCGCCCACACCCTCTGCCTGAGCAGAGCACCCGGTCCTTCTGTGCTTCTCTGAGGCTGACCGCCCTGTGAAATGAGTGCACCCCAGACCCTGGCCTCATGGTCTTCGAAACAGTGTGGCCCACCCCCATCATGAGATTCATGGACGCAGGGCCGGGGAGCTCACAGATTGGGGGAGGCATTGCCCAGCTGTGTGGTACTCGTAGCAAAGGGTCAGGAAAGAGTTGTTTAAACTGAAAAATATTACAGGCACCTCATACACATTGGTAGAGAGGGGAGAGGGACACTAGAGGGCGGTGGGGGGGGGGACGTGGTTGAAAGAGAAACTAAAAGAATACACATCAGGGGCAGATGAATACTACTTTTTTCTTTCTACTCTGAACATATATCACTCTTGAAATTTAAGCAGTAATTGGGTAGGTGGGTGGGTGAGTGGATGGATGGACGCACGGACTGAGGGACAGAGGTTTTCAGGCTGCGTTTTGCAGGAAGAAAAGGGAGAAAGCGCGCCACCGTGTGGCGGTCTGGTTAATTGCTTCCTCCGGAAGCGCGGGGGCGCCTGGGTCGCGGGGTCGTGGGCCCGCAGGGCACCGCGGTACGCCCGGGGCAGTCTGCGTTTGCAAGCCGGACTCCCGACATCTCAACTGCCTGCAGCTCCTGGCAAAGAGCCTGGGCTGGAAAGAGCCCCACAATCCCCCCGAATGACTGAGTCGCAGCAGGGCAGAGAATGGGAGATTTTCTGGTAGAGGAGGATGGCCCTGGGGCGCAGAGGCGTGCTGGGCGCCCCCAACCCCCGGGTGAGGACCACCCAGTCAATCCTCAGGTTCTGGGCGGGGTGGACTCAGCTCTTGTTTGTTGCATTCTGCATTCTGTGGCCCTTCTAAGCCAAGGCCAGAAAGGTGCCGAAGGTTAAACAGCGAACGCCAGCTGCTGCTGGGACCAGAGCCTGGACCCCGAGGCTGCCCACTCGGCACAGCACGTTCAGCCGCCTCCTCCCCCTCGCCGCTTCCCGAGCCGGCCTGCATTTGCCTGGGATAGCCTCACAGGGGGTCGGGGCTCGCACACTACCCGTCGCCGAGGTCAGTCCGTGCTGCGGGAGGACTCCGTAGCACTCCTACCCATAGGTAGTTGCCGATCCCATCAAGAAGCCGCTGAGTGCCCGCTGACAAAGAATCCAAGGGCTGCATGGGTGGCCCCAGGGATTGCGGGCATCTCGGAAGGCTTCCTGAAGGAGGTGACAGCAGCGCCGGGCTGCAAAGGAGGAGACTGAAGGGAAGAACCTTCTGGACATGGGGAACAGGAAGGGCAAAGGCAGGGGCTGGGAGTCGGTCTCTGGCAGGAAAGCACGCAGCGTGTTCAGGCGACAATAAGAAGATGCTTGGAAGGTGGAAGCCGTGGCCCAAACACCTTTCTGGCCTCATTCTGCGTGGCGGCAATGCTCTTTCCTCCCTAAACTTAACCAGGCCTCCCCGAAGATTGGGCAGGAGGGTGGGCCAGTCCTGGCCCAAGAGAGGCCCACATCCCTCCCGCCGGCCACAGTGATTGGTGCAGGGATGACGCTTTGTGACTGGGCTGGGCCAATCAGAGTCATTCTGGGGCCTCCTGTCCAAACTGCGGAGGAAGGGGCTTGCTTTCCCCTGGTCTGCCTTTTCTTTTTTCTTTTCTTTTCTTTTCTTTTCTTTTCTTTTCTTTTCTTTTCTTTTCTTTTCTTTTCTTTTCTTTTCTTTTCTTTTCTTTTCTTTTCTTTTCTTTTCTTTTCTTTTCTTTTCTTCTCTTTTCTT
>CM053615.1:74726748-74740453 GCA_028646535.1 Procyon lotor
CTTTTCTTTTCTTTTCTTTTCTTTTACTTTCCTTTTCTCTTCTCTCTTTTCTTTCTTTCCTTCCTTCCTTTCCTTCTTTCTTCCTTTCTTCTCTTTTCTTTCTTTCCACTTCCTTTCTTTCCTTTCTTAAGATTGTGTTTATTTAACAAAGAGAGAGAGAGAGAGAGATCACGAGTAGGCACAGAGAGAGGAGGAAGCAGGCTCCCGGCCGAGCAGAGAGCCAGACACGGGACTGGATCCCAGAACCCCGGGACCATGACCTGAGCCGAAGGCAGAAGCTTTAACCCACTGAGCCCCCCAGGCGCCCTTCCACTGGTGTTTCTAAGATGGTAGACTACAGCTGACAGTGTTGGTGATCTCAGCCCCAGAGAAGAAAGGAAAGCTGTGAGATGGAGAGAGAGAGAGAGAGATGTATGCACAGATTCAATCATCCGTTCATCCATTCACTCTGTCTACTATACACTGTTGTCAGCCTTGGAGACTCACTCCTCCGTGAGCCAGGCAAAGGCCACTCTGATCTTGGACTGCTTATATTCTGTGTGGGCGGTCAGGCCAAACAAGAGATCGATAAAAAGGTAATAAATCAGCAGGACATTTTCAGATAATTATGATTGCCAAGAAGTGCAAAGGGCAGGCTGATGAGGCTGAACCCTGCTGGAGTGGGAAGGTCCTGCTTTAGTTAATGGCCAAGAAAGTCTCTCTGCCGAGGTGGCATTTCAGCTGAGACTTGAATGAGTCAGCCATGGGGAGATCTGGAAGTTAGGCCATCCAAGCAGAGGGGACAACAAATCAAATGTCCTGAGGCAAGAACGAATGAGATCCAGATCCAGACAATATCATCGGAGCACCTGGATCCAACCATGCCTGAAGCTGGAACTTTTCAGGGACATGATCTAATTGTTTTGGTGTTGTTGTTAAGCTAGTACAAATGGAGTTTGTGCAGCTTACATCAGAGAAAGTGCTGCCGTTTGAAGGAGGTCTGACACTGAAAAATATTGCACGCTGATCTCTGAAGCTGAATTTTGTGTCCTGTTAGGTAAAGGGAAATCACTGAAGGTTTTTAAATCAGGGAGGAATCTTCCTGATCATGCTCCTTCTCTCCTCTCTAGGTTCCTCTCTCCCTCCCCTTCTTCTACCCTCTACAGCCCACTGGCCCATGAATTTGGCTGCGGTCAATTCCCTGAAGGCCCTGCCTCCAGCTCTTTGCACATGCTGTTCCTTTGAGACGTTCTTCCCTACTTTCTGTCTCCCAATCAAGTCAGCCTGGCATCAACCTAGATGTCGCTTCCATGAGCTTCATTAACTCTCATCCCTCTCCAAGTGTGCGCTCATTTCCCTGTGTTCCTTTGCATACCATGATTACGTCACAGCACTTATCAGCCCGGTTTGTAAATTTCAGGGTACGCCGTCCCACCTGCTAGACCAGGAAGGCGCTGACGATAGCTCCCATCTGGTTCTTGTTGGAAACCCCAGCATCTGGTACCTAGCAGTCGCTCAATAAACGTGTATTAGCTGAGAGAGTTCTAGACTGAATGTTTTTATCCCCCCAAATTCATGTTGAAGTCCTAACCCCCAGTGTGATGGGATTGGGCGGTGAGGCCTTTGGGAGGTAATTAGGTTAGATGAGGTCTTGAGGTTGGGGCTCCCATGATGGAAAAGGAAAAGAAGACAGAGCTTAAGTTCTCTCTCCCTCTCTCTCTGTCTCTCGCTTCATCCCTCCCTCCCTGTCCACCTGCCTCTCTCCCAAGTGAGGACTCAGCAAGGAGGTGGCCGGCTGCAAATCGAGAAGCTCATCCTCACCGGAAACAGAATCTGCCAGCACCTTAATCTTGGACTTCCTGGTCTCCGCAAGTAATAAATGTTGTTTAAGCCACTTGGTCTGTGGTATTTGGTTTTGGCAGCCTGAGATGACTGAGACAGGGAGGAAGGCAGGGGGCAGAGGGAAGAAGGAGGAATCTGGAACAGGCCAGGTACCAGTAGTAACTGGATCAAATGATTAACAAATGTGAAATGATTCACAAGGACGCTACAGTGATTTAGCCCTTGGGAGAGGCTAAATGAAGGCACTTCATCTCCAGGGCTGCCTGCTAAGGGCAGTGGTGTTGGAGGGGACCCCGAGGTTGGGAGGTTTCGGGCCATAAGGTGCGTCCAGGCAGCTGGAGGCCTGGACCCTGCGCTCCCGCAGAGGGGTCCGGGTGGCTCCACGCAAGGCCCACTTTCACTGCCAGGCTGGGGTCCTGGTCTAGCCAGGGAGTCCCTGCATCAGGTACTAGGGGGAAGATAAAGACCCAAGAGCAGCCTGTACCCAATATATGCCCAACCGGTACCTTTACCCCAAACCACATTACGCCCCAAATGAAGAAAGTGGTTGGCAAGGTAAACGATGAAAAGCATTAAATCTGTTCATAAAAGCCGCAGGAGAATTTTGGAGGTACTTGAATAAAATAAGCCGGTGGAAAAAGAAAGACCTGATAAGCAAAAAACACGGATGCGCCTGCCTAATGGATGGAGAACGGGAAGAAATGGGAATTTTTTTCTTACAGTCCTTGGATTCTTTTTTTAAGTTTTCTGCATAATGACAAATAGTTCCGTTTGACCGTTGGCAATGTGGGACATCCAAAGAAGATTCCAGATGTTCCCACACTCTCTCTCCACCAAGGAGAGTCCAAGGGTTCAGCGCGACGGTAGGGACCCACGTCTCCCTGTCCCCCTACTCCAGGCTGGACCCGGCCGCAGAGGAGCCTCACCCGAAACCCCCTTTCTCCGCCTGCCCGCCCTGACCTGCAGTTTAGGTCGGGGCTTCCTATGGCCAAACTTGTTTTCTTGACGAGGGAAACATAATCTCTCCAGAGCATGCAAATCAGCCTAACAGTGCCCTGTTCTGTGAGTTCTCCTCTTATGCAAATCCTCCTGAAATAAATCAGGCTTGAGGGGCAGAGGAGGGAGAAGGTAGGGGATCGGGGGATGGGGCTCCATGCCAAGTGGGATGTGATGGCGAGCCTGGCTGGGCCCGCTCACCCCAGTGCCCGAGGCGGGCCGCCCCCTGGCTCCTCCGCGGCCGCTAGATGGCGGCACATGCAGGGCCTGGGCCCACGAGTGCACCTGCCCCGGGAGCCGGGAGCCGGAGCAGGCTGAGCGGCTCGCTGACTGCCACTCCCCTCTTCTGGGGTCAAGGCTGGGGAAGCCTGGATTCGGCTCTTCTTCTGAAAGGTCACCTCTGCAAGGACCAGAGGGACCTCTCTGAGGACGGTCTGCCGTGGCTTTGGAGCAGGTGCTCCTGGCTCGGGATGGAGGGGGAGAGATAGAGAGAGACAGAGGAAGGAAGGAAAGGCTAAAGAAAGTTAGGAGTTTATGCAAAATCAGGTATGCAAGTGTTTGGGCTTTTTAACTCTAAAAACCGAACGAGTTAGCCATTCCTCTCTCTTCCAGGAGGCGTTCGTTAGAATGTCGGGGCGCAGAGCGAGGCTCCGAGGGTGGAGGGCTGGCAGGAGCCCGAAGTCGGAACCCGGGGAAGCTTTGATAAGCAAATGCAGCCCTGTGCTCGGGCGCTCTCTATTGGCTGTTCCTTCACCGCCAGATTTTGACACAAATAATCAGATTGAAAATCAAGGAGGGGAACAGAAGAGGAAAAAAAAAAAAAAAAACCCAGAGAGAGTGAGAGAGAGAGAGAGAGAAAAGGAGAAGTATCTATTTGAGCAGAGAGTCCAAGGTTGACAGTGTGGAGTGGATCCCCAGAGGCTGGGAGGTTCCCACCAAGACCAGGACCGCATCTAGGACCCGAGGACAGAGCTGGGGACAGGTGAGTGCTGTCTTCCCAGACTCTTCTTTTGAAATTTGCATGTCTGACTTAGATTGTTTCCAGGCAGGTCACCTGGGTCCTTTGGCAGTGACAGGAATCATAGGGTGGGCTGGGATATCTCTTCACAGCATGCGGCTTTCAGCCCTTGAACCCAGCGGAGAGGAGGTGGGGGGCGGGCAGAGCCAACGGTTTTCCAAAACCGGGTCGGGTCAGACCGGGATCACCTGTGTGTGCGAGGTCATACCCTCAACCCCAGCTCTCCTAGGGACCTGGGCAGAGCGCGTGGGGCGACACTCATTCAGGCACCTGGCTTAGTGTGGCTCTGCCTCTCCATCACCCCGAGCTTCCCTCGTCTCTAAGATCAGAGTGAAATGGAGAGAACCCCCAGGGAAGTTCTATCCCCTGCATCCCACACTCTCCGGTGCCCTTCACCCAAGTTCCTGGGGCACTTTGAGCGGGAGCGTGCTCCCACCCAGGGCCCCGTGAGGGGAGAAGGGGAAATGCCTTGCCCACTGCCCCCAGCCTCCAGAAGCAAGAGGGCTGCAAAAGGGCAGGGGGCATCTCAATCTTTTCTATCTAATTGGCGGGGGAGGCTGAGTTTAGAATCTGGGCATCTGGGGTGAGGTGCTCTAAATTAAGACTTGTTAAGGGACGCGGATGGTGTGTAGAAGAGCTGTGCTTGTGTGCATTTTTCTGCGGGGAAGGTCTACAGCTTTCATGAGTTTCCTGGAGGGGGCCAATTAATTTGCAGGCTCTGGACCATGGATCTGATAGGGGCTAGCTAAGCTGCACCTGCCCACGGAGGCTCACACCTCCTGAGTAGTTCTCAGCAGGCAATGAAAGGGTAGAAGATTTCAGTCTTGGCGAGGTGGCAGGTTTCTTGTCCTCGGAGGTGGCGCACAAGTACCCTTTAAAGAAGGAGATGTGCGAGGTGTCTTCCAACACGAGACTGAGGAGCCGGTGTGCTGGTTTCCCTGCGGAAGGTGCAGGGAAATTGAAAGCACCCGAAAGTCATATATGCCTTGGGTTGGATGGATGGAGTTACTGAAAACCAATGCAGAACATTTCCTCGAGGCTTTCGGGAGGGTCGGTGGGGTTGGGGTCCTCTTGGACTAAGGACTAAGGACTAAGGACTCCCGAAGCTTATAGGATTCGATCACTCCCGGGAAAAATAGCCTGATCACCTATGATCTCGTCCGTTTCCAGAAACAACAGAAAACCTTACCCCTCCTTAAATGAGAGGGAGAGCTTTTTTGTTCATTTGTTTTCAGGAATTCAAACCAGTGGGAGCTGCTCCAAATCAGAAATGTCCAGGAAATGTTGTGTTCACTCACTTCTGTTCTTACTGTAGTACAAGACACATGACGGGAAATTGATCCTTTTAATAATTTTTTAAAAGATTTTATTTATTTATTTGACAGAGAGAGAGATCACAAGTGGGCAGAGAGGCAGGCAGAGAGAGAGGAGGAAGCAGGCTCCCCGCTGAGCAGAGAGCCCGATGCGGGGCTCGATCCCAGGACCCTGAGATCATGACCTGAGCCGAAGGCAGAGGCTTTAACCCCCTGAGCCACCCAGGTGCCCCCTTTTAATCATTTTGAGGTGTACAGCTTTGTAGCATTAAATATATCATCATGTTGGGCAACCACTCCCCATCTCTAGAACCCTCTTCACCTTCTCAAACTGAAACTCTGTCTGCATTAAACACGAACTCCACTCCCCCCCCCCTTTTTTTTTTTTGCAAATTTCAAATAAAGATAATGACCTCTTTCTGCCAGGGCCACTAACACGAAACAGACACATTTCCCCTAACTGCTACGTGGAAAGGGTTTTTTGTTTGTTTGTTTGTTTGAGTCACGTCTTTAAATATAAAGGAAGTCCATAGGGTCCTCTGTCACTGACTCTGAGAAACAACAGTCTTACCCAACCCTCCCAAAAAGGGAACCCGAGTGATGAGGTTCTTAGTCAAGGTAGGTCAGTCCTGCGCTGGAGGTCAACAAACTGTGCATGGGATTTTAGAGCAAAAGGGAAGTTTAGAAATCTCTTAGTCCAACAGTCCCTTTTGAGAGATAGGAAAACCAAGCCCCAGGTGGGAGGCAGACGTGGTCAAGCTCAAGGTCACAAGATGAGACTCGGCCCCACGGGAGGCCCGTGGCACCTCGCCGTGCAGAAGTCACCAGGCTGTGGCTCCGAGTCCACCTGGACGTAGGGGCGCGGGGCCGAGATTCTACCTCGGGGTCAGGACACCCTCTATCGGGATGGAGGGTTTGGAAGAGATGTTAACAGCCAGTCTCCTTCCGGAGGCCGATACCATCACGGCCACTGTTTCATGAAGAAATCTTAGGGTTCTTTCACAATCTCTGCTCTGAGCTCTTTCTCAGAACGGTCCGTGTGAATCAAAACGGTGTGGTTGTTAATTAACTACAGTATAGGTGATTGGTTCCTGTTTTTTTTTTTTTTTTAACTCCGCTAAAAGGAAGTTCTCCTGGAGTGTTTGGCCCCCACGAGGAGCTTGAGGGCTTAAAGCCGTGGAGTTGGCTCTACCACTCTGCAGGCTTGGTGGGGAGAACATTCTAGGGACCTCCTTCCTGAAGGAGGTCTTCCTTTCTTGCTTCTCCATCCAAAACTCTCTAGGGGCCCATGTGCAACTTCTGGGTTCTAGAAAAGACAGAGATCAAAGGAATATGATTTTGCCATCGTCTTGTCCCACCGACCAGCCTTGTCTCCCTGCTCCAGGCAGACCGTCTTCAAGGGTGGCTGGAAAGACCGCAGGTGCGGATGGGAAGAGCCCTGGGCCGAGTCAAGTCCCAGCAGGACAGGAGCTCGGGGCCTGGAAGAGCCACTTTCTTCCCTCAGCCTCAGTGTCCCCTGTGAGCCCAGAAGACAATCACTGCTTCCCTTGCCCCCTTTCTTAGGGGGCTTCTTTAGTGCTTCTGAAACACTCGGTAAAAAACAATAGATCATCTTTCGCTAGCGAGACCGTGGCCCTCGGAGGCTCCGCCAGAACAAAGGGCAAAACCACGCAGCCCCCACCTCCCCTGGCCTGTGTGGGTCTCCTCTGGCTCTGCCCAGGGTCTGGCCTCCCCGGGGGATTCCTGGAGCCAAGAGTTAGAAGGGGGAAGGAAGGGGGGGAGAGGAGCCCTGGGGGAGGGGGAGGAGGCAGAGGAAGACTGCCCCTGGCAGATAAGGCCACCGCGGGCTTCCCGACGAGCCTGGGGGAGATGGCAGGCCAGGCGAGCCTCGGGAGGGCACAATCTGACAGCTGGACTGGACCCCAGAGACTTGAACTCCCACCGCTTCTTTCAGAGCCCAGCGGGGAAGGGCCTGGAGCATGTCCCTGCTCCGGTCCCGGGCTCACCCCTGTCCTCAGGGCGCACCTGCCGTGGGCGGGGCACTGGGGATGCAACCAGACAGGATAGGAGAGAACGTGGGCCGTGCCTGCCTTCCTGAAGCTTCTTCTCCGTCGGGCCGTGATACCACCGCCTGCTCAGTGGTCCTGCGGCCCCAGCCCCGCCCCCACACTCTGCACACTTGTTTGTAACAGAGGTCCCTTGTGCCCCAACCCTGGCAGGCAGGTGGCTTGAGACCCCCATTTAGCAGATCTGGACACCGAGACCTACAGCGTGGAGGGCGGGGCCTAGGATTGCTCGGGGTGGAATGGCCTAACCAGACTCCTGATCCCTGGGGGCTCTGGGAGGGGCAGGCAGGCCTGGGCCCAGCTAGGGGTCCCTCTCCTGCTGGCTTGGGGTCACGCTGGGGGGAAGGGTGACTCCCAGGGCCTGCTCCAAAGGCAGGGCTCCAAGCTGCCCTCTCTAATCTCGCTCCTGCCAGCCAGCTCCTGGCTGTGGCCTTATCACCCAGCCCGGGCTGTTGTTGGAGCTGCCGTGATCCCTTTCCCGCGCTTGGCCCTATGGTCCCTGCAGCCCCGCGTGGCGGCTGGCCTGGGGAAGGGGGCTCCGGCTCCGAGGCCTGGGAACGGGGCCGGCGGAGGAGCCCCCAGGAATGGCATTGGCAAAGTATTTCCTGTACTCCTGCCTGGGCCTGGCCTGGGGGTGGGGCGGAGAGAGGACCACTCAGATGGTCTCTGTCTCCCGGGAGCCTTCAGCTGAGCCTCAAGGATGCGAAACATCTGGCGGGAGTGGTGAGGAGCAAGTGTCAAGGTGTTCAGGCTGGTCTGGCTCTGCCGCACCCCGACCCCCACCCAGGACCGGAGGCAGGTCCCTTTCCTGATTTGGTCGTCCTTGTCACCCCCCACCCCCTGGCCGGTGGGTCCATGCAGCTGAGCTGGGCTGCCCCCTGCTTAGTTCTTATAGTTGGTGGACTTCGGCCTCTTTCTCCACATGCATGGAATGCCCTCCGGCTTCCCGGTGGAGTGACATGGGGGAGTCCTCTTAGGCCTTGAGCCCCACACGCAACTCCAACCCCCTCCTCCACTCCCACTCGGAGAGAGGGGGATGCTTCACCTTACAGAAAAGGGACAGCACCTGGGTGGCTCAGTGGGTTAAAGCCTCTGCCTTCAGCTCAGGTCATGATCTCAGGGTCCTGGGATCGAGCCCCACATCGGGCTCTCTGCTCAGTGGGGAGCCTGCTTCCCCCTCTCTCTCTGCCTGCCTCTCTGCCTACTTGTGATCTCTCTCTCCTTGTCGAACAAAAAAATAAATTCTGAAAAGAAAAGAAAAGAAAAGAAAAGAAAAAAGGGAGTAGGCCCAGAGAGGTTAAGCGTCTGCCCCGAAGTGCACAGCGGGTGAGCTGGAACTCTAACCCGTGAGCATCTGACCTCAAAAATCAGACTCAGCCATCCCTTCCGTGGCCTCAGAGTGGAGATCCCACAGGGGCACGAATGCAGATTTCTGGATGGGATGGGCCACCGTGTGTCATATAGGAAGACACCCCTGTCCGTCTGTCTCTGCTCTCAGTGCGATGCAGGGCACGTGGCCAGGAGAAGACGGGCCCTGGGGGTGCTCTAGGAGGCGGGTGTATTAATTTCCTAGCGAGGGAGGAGTGGGGAGAGGTTAGGGTTTGTAGCCACTGCAGCAAAGTACCAGAAACCAGGTGGCTTAAAACAACACAGAATTTATTCGTCCAGGATTCTGGAGTCTTAGAGATCCAAAATCAAGGTGTCTGCAAGGTCAGTTCCTTCTGGAGGCTCTGGGGGAGTTTGCCGTGTGCCTCTCCCGTGGCTTCTCTTGGAGCCGGCGATCCTCCGGGCTCCTCGGCTTGTAGGCGCGTCCCTCCCATCTCTGCTCCCGCCTCCAGACGGTGTTCTCCCTGTGTGTCTATGTGCACCCAAAGTGCCCTCTTCTTATAAGAGCCCTGGACATACTGGACTTAGGGTCCACCCTAACTCAGTACGACCCCATCTTAGGTTGGTAAAATCTGCAAAGACTCTATTCCCGCACAAGGTCACATTCACAGGTTCTGGGTAGACATGAACTTCTGGGGGACGCCATTCGATTCAGGACAGTGGCTTCTGATGTCAGGAAGAGGCTCTAAAATACAGAGGCTATTGCCCTCTGACCCTTCCTAACTTCTCTCCCTCTCCCCTTGCAGGTGTGGGGTGCACCCTTACCATGCCGCGCTCCTTCCTGGTGAAGAGCAAAAAAGCTCACACCTACCACCAGCCCCGCCTCCAGGAAGATGACCCGGTCTGGTCTCCCGCCCTTAGCCCCGGTGAGTCAGAGGTCCCCCTGCGGCACCCGCCCAGGGCTCCCTGCCCCCCTGTGTTGGGGAGGCAGCATCCCTTCTGCTGAAGCAGAAGCTCAGTTACTGTTGGTTGAACGAATGAATGAGCGCACCCATCTCTCCTGACCCCTTGGGATGGCAGGAGCATCAGGATTGGAGCTGGTCCTCAGCAGCCTCTGGGTTCTAACCAGACTCAGAAAAGATCTAGGGCTCAGGTTGGGTGCTCAGAAAGCTAACCCTGGTCTAGTAGTTCTCTGCGGTGGGGGTTCCTTTCGGCCTCCACCCTGCTCCCACTCTCCTGGGCATCCTGGGCAGGGCCCATGCACGTGAGCAGCTGGGGACAGCGGCAAGTGTGTCTCGGGGTCCCCATCCTCCTGGGAGCTATAGCTGTCACTGACGGTCTTGTCTCCCCCCAGGAGCCAGGGACCCGGTCCTGAGCAATGATCCTGTCCTCAGCACCCTCTTCCCAAACCACTGTTTGACCTGGACTGACCTCAAACGTGAGCCAGAGCTGGAGCTGGACCAGAGCCTAAGCAGGACGGCCCTGGTGCCAGGTACCCCGGGCCGGGACCCCTGGCCATTCCCCGCCAAGCAGTGCAAGTGGAATGGAAGGCGGGTGGGCTCATGGAAGCAGGGATCTTTGGGGTTACGGAGTCAGGAGAGATCGACAAGGCCATCTGGATACAATCTGGGCTCTCCAGCTTCTGCTTGGACCCCTCTAGGATGGGGAGCTCACTCCCAAATGAGAGCTTCTGTGTGGCGGGTCAGAAGAAGCAGGTGGGCAGGACGATATGGTAGAGGAGGTGGGCACTCTGCAGGTGCTGGGGGCCTGTTTCTGGGCTGAAAAGCTGAGAAGCCACGATGAAGACCCAGACCCTCTCCCACAGTCAATATTTGGGGCTGCACACCACAACCCTCAGCATGAGGTCACTAGGTGGAGACTGGTGGGGAACGGTGCCCTAAGCATCAATGAATCACCACCATACATGTGTCCCACTTTCCGCAGAGGGCCCTGCTGTAATGCCCCAACCTCAGGACAGGGACTCTGACTCACCCCCGTTCTACAAGCCCAGCTTCTCCTGGGATGCCCTGGCCTCGTCCTACGGCCGCAGCTACCGGCAGGCCCCCTCCACCATGCAGTCTGCCTTCCTCGAGCACTCCGTCAGCCTGTATGGCAGCCCTCTGGTGCCCAGCACCGAGCCGCCCCTGGACTTCAGCCTCCGCTGCTCCCCGGGCATGGACGCATACCACTGTATCAAGTGCAACAAGGTGGGCAGCAGGGGTGTGGGAGGGCTCGAGGGCCCTGCCCCGCGTCCCCTCCCCGGCTCCCTGGCAGCTGGGTGCTCCCTGTGCTGTGAATCTTGGGTCCTTTGGTGGCATCGAGGGTTCAGAATGCTCGCCCTCACTGTGGCTTGTTGAGCCCTGGGATGAAGACAAAAGGATCAGTGATGCTGAGTCACTGGCCCAAGGGCACACAGCAAGTTGACATCAGTGCCAGCATTCAAATGTGGCTCTGGCCAACTCCTGGCTCCTAGCCACTAGGCCAGTCAGCCCCTAGCCAGGGCCAGGAGTGGCCTCTTACACGCTCCCCCAGCCCCCATTTTCTAGACAGGAAACCAAGCCACAGAGCAGGAAAGGGACCTTCCCAGGACACACAGCAATTCCAGCGGAATCAGCACTCCGGGCTTCTCCTGCTTTATGCCCATCTGTGCCTGGGCGTGGGGGACAGGTCTCAGGACCCCAGGCCCATCTCCCTCTCCGCAGCCCCCAGCAGCCTCACGCTCTGCCCTCTGCCCCTAGGTGTTCTCCACCCCACATGGGCTCGAAGTGCATGTCCGCCGCTCCCACAGCGGGACCCGGCCCTTCGCCTGTGACGTCTGTGGCAAAACCTTCGGCCACGCCGTGAGCCTGGAGCAGCACACACACGTCCACTCCCAGGTGGGCAGCTGGCCAAGCCCAGGACCCCCGCCCCCACTTCCCACTCGTGCTCTGTGTCTCCCGCAGGAATCCTCAGGGCTATGGCTGGATCCCTCACCCTGTCCCCTGAGGGTGACACAGATCGGGGGTCCTTCACTCCCTCCTCTGGGTCCCCAAAACCCTCTTTTTAAAATTATTATATAATATATCCTTTACTTTGTTCTTGATAATGAATAATTGTGCTTGAGTGCTAGTGATGTTAACATTTTCCCAACACCCATTCTTAACTGACTTCCCTCCCCGATGGACCAAATGCGCTGTTGGGAGAGGCTCCTGGGCCAGTGGGATTTTGGGGACAGAGAGATTGCTGCGATGCTCAGAAATGACCTGCCCGGTCTGTGCACTCAGAGCAGGCGTCCTCAGCTTTGAGGTTCTCGACTTTTAGAATCTTGGCGTCAGGCTTAAATGACCCTCTTGTCCCACTTAGCCCTTCTTGAATATTCCATTCCAGGGAAAGTGCCCGAGATGACCCAAGTTGCCAACACCGGGAGGGGCAGGACAGGGTCACCAGAGCTCTCAGATGTGATCGCACACTGCGTGCTAGTTGCCGGCTCAGCTCTCTATCCTTTGAGCTCATTACTGCCATTCTCATGTACAGATGGGGAAACTGAGTCTCGAGAGGTTAAATGACTTGTCTAAGGTCATGCAGCCTCTAAGGGGCAGAAGCCAGAATCGGGCCCCAATAATACAGATTCTTAACCAAAGCCCTACGAAGCCCACCACCATGTCCCAGATCAGTCGATCTATGAGTCAGTCAACAAACGCGCGTTGAGGCTTATTTTGCGTGGGATACTGTGAAGGATACAGGAGAAAGCCCAGAGGAGGCCTCTCGGGCCCCATGCCTCAGCTCCCCCGCCTTTGGATGCAGAAACGGGGGCCTCTGGGTCCTGCTCCGCCAGGACCCGTTCTCGAGCCCCCCCAACCAGTGTCCTGTTCCTCAGGGGATCCCGGCAGGACCCGGTCCTGCGCCCAGCGTGGCAGTCCCGGGTCTCGAGGCCCCGCCCGCGCCTGACCCCCCGGGGCCTCGTTTCCTCCGGCAGGAGCGCAGCTTCGAGTGCCGGATGTGCGGCAAAGCCTTCAAGCGCTCGTCCACCCTGTCCACGCACCTGCTCATCCACTCGGACACGAGGCCCTACCCCTGCCAGTTCTGCGGCAAGCGTTTCCACCAGAAGTCGGACATGAAGAAGCACACCTACATCCACACGGGTGAGGCGCCCGCCCCTCGCCTGGCCCCGGGGTTCCCCGGCCACGCCCCACGGGCGCCGGCGCCCTCTCCCCGCACCCCTCCCTCCCACCGGTAAAAGGTCCCGGCTTCGGGCAGGGGTGGGGTCGAGTTTCAAAGCGAGGGTCGCTCCCCTCCACGCAGGGGGCTGGGCGCGCCGCTACTTAAGGACACTCTGAATGCGTGGGGAAAACACGGGGCGGGAAAGAGCCCAAGCGTGATCTCGGGGGCGAAGTGAGACCAGCAGGTGGATTCGCCATCCGCTCATTCCTCCCATCATTCACTGCTTGGCGGTTACCCGAGCGCCTGGACCGGGCCCCTGTCCTACTGGGGCGCAACCCCAGGCGGGGTTGTTTTCCTGGCCCCCTTTTGTAGCTCTTTTCTAAAGCGCGTGTCCGCGGGCCACAAGGTAACACAGAGCCGAGCAGGGCGGAGGAAGGCAGGGCAGCGGGGCGCGGGGCCTGGCGCGGACAGCCCTGACCCGGCCTTGCTGCCCCGCAGGTGAGAAACCCCACAAGTGCCAGGTGTGCGGGAAAGCCTTCAGCCAGAGCTCCAACCTCATCACCCATAGCCGGAAGCACACCGGCTTCAAGCCATTCAGCTGCGAGCTGTGCACCAAGGGTTTCCAGCGCAAAGTGGACCTCCGCCGGCACCGCGAGAGCCAGCACAATCTCAAGTGAGGCTGCACCTGCCCCGCCTCCCGGCCAGCCTGCCCTGAGGTCCTGCGACCCAAGGAGAGACAGGCCTCCTGCGCCCAGATCCCCGATCTCCTGGCCAGCCTGCCCTGAGGTCCCGGGACCCAGAAGGGGCCACTCCTGTGGCCCGATCCCCCGTCTCCTGGAGTCGGTGCTGGGCAGGAATCTTTCAGCTTGTTTGGAGACTCACAGAATTGCTGTGTGACCTCCAGCAAGCGGCTTTCCCTCTCTGGACCAATATTTTCCTGCTGCAAAATATGGGAACTGGACTGGGTCTTTTTGAGCCGAGGTTGTTTAGAGGTCTAAGAGCTTGGGCTACTCCCCTCGGGCAGA
>CM053615.1:74740553-74751365 GCA_028646535.1 Procyon lotor
AACAGTCACTGCTATCAAGAGCCCGTCCCACTCAACTGCTGTAAATAAAAATAAAGACACAGATTTATTTACACTTGACTAGTGTTTATTAAGTGCGTCTCAGGTGCAAGTCAGGCTTTAGGGAGGGATGGTAGGGGGCTTCAAAGGGCAGAGAAAGCTGGGGCACCCGGCTGGCTCAGTTGGTAGAGCATGGGACTCTTAATCTCAGGGTTGTAAGTTCGAGCCCCACGTTGGGTGCAGCAATTACTCAAAAAATTTTAAAATGTAAAAAAAAAAAAAGATCAGAGAAAGGTCTGGAGTTGCTGACAGAGGGGTTGGGAGATGTGGACTCAGCCCAAACTGGTAAGTGCGGGAACAGAAGCCAAAGAGCCCTTTGGGGCAGGACGACGGGGAAGGCGAGGCTCCTGAAGTCAGGGGCTGTGTCAGTCTCCACCAGCTCTGCAGTCAGGAGTTGTACCAGTCTCTGCCAGCTGCTATAACAAATTGCCATAAGGGTAGTGGCTTAAAACCATGCAGTTTATCCCTGTCCGGTTCTGGAGGTCAGAAACCCAAAAGGAGTCCTCCGGACCCAAACCCAAGGTGTTGGCAGGGCGTGGCCACTTCATCCTTCTGGAAAGCGGGCAGCTCCGACCTCTACTCCCATCACCCGCCTCATTCTTCTGCCTGACCTTCTTGCCTTCTTCTTGGAAGGACCCCTGTGGCCCCATGGGGCTCACCGGGATGATCCAGGGTCATCTTCCCATCTCAGGATGCTCGATGTAATCACCGTCGGGTGCTGAATAATGGCCCCCAAGGATGCCACCCGCATCTTAATCCCTAGAGCCTTATATGGCCACAGGGACTTTGCAGATAGGACTCGCTTAAGCTGGGTGCCACCCTCCACTAGCTGTATGATGTGACAGAGCTTCCTCGTCTGTTGGGAGGATTCCCTGAGACCATGCGTGCAGAGCAGCGAGCAGGGCTGAGCACCTGCTAAGTGCTGGCCGGCCATAAGTACCCACTTTTGAAGTCCTGTCCATCCTACGAGGCTTGCTGAAATGCCGCCTCCTCCATGAAGCCTCCCTTGGTCATTCCAACTGGAAGCCCTCCCACCTCCGAAGGCTGAGCCCCTCGGGCTCCCCACTTATAGCTCAGGACCTACTGACCCTGCTTTGGCAGTTGTACACGGGTCCCTTTGTCCTCTGCCAGAGGTAGTCACCAGTGCCCTCAGCACCGAGCACACACCTGGCCCACCCACCAGGCACTTCTAAATGAGTCTCTTCCAGGTCCTGAGCGGGGCCCAGGGTTTCTGTACAGCGACTCGAACCTGCACAACCCTCTGCAAAGAAGGTGTCATTATCCCATTTTACAGAGGGCGTTAGTGGAGGCTCAGAAAGGTTGGCCAACTTGCCCAAGATCACACAGCGGGCAAGTGCAGAGCTGGGATTAGAATCTGATCCCAAGGCGAGATGGTCTTCAAGTCTCTGTTTACCTTCCTCCCAAAGACACCGGCAGATGCTCCCCCGCAGATCGCTCCTCTGGTGTGACTCTGTGGGGTTCTGAGGCCTTCTGGGGGCATGGCAACCTCCGGACCCCCGGCTCTGGGTCTGGCCAGGCAGGACTCCTACTCCGCTTCATCCCGGAGGCTCTCTCTGTTTACTCCAGCCAGAGTGCCTGTCAGGGTGCAGAAGCAGGGGTAGGGGGTCGAGATTTTCACAGGAGGGTGGTCTGGCCTCCTCTGCAGGCTCCCCATTTGTGGGGGTTCCAACAAGGCCCTAGAGACCACCTTGTCCCTCCGCTCCTCCTGTCCATGCACAGGGTGGAGCCCAGAGAGGGGGAGACACACATGGGGGCCAGGCCTGGGTGTCAGGGGCAAGGGAGGGAGCTGGGCATGCACGCGTGTGCACACACACACACACACACACACACACGCGCACACACACACACACACACAGACACAGATGGGGAACTGCTTTGCATGCTCTTTGTTTGCTAAACAAAACCACACCAATATTAGGATTTTGGCCACTTCTGCAGCAGGGCGGGGCGAGGAGGGAAGCTGGGCTAGACAATGCACCTTTCTTCACCGGTGGAGGCTCCAGCGAGCAGCGCCCCCACCGAGTGCCCACATGCTGGGGGGGCTGGGGGGCCACCGCAGCCTCGCAGCCCTGGAGGCCAGAACTCCATTTGCACATTGTTGAGAAAGGAGGCCAGGGTTGGGCAGGTGAAACCTGCTCCCCGGGGGGAGGATTCAGCCCTGTAAGGAGGGCCCCGGCTCAGGGCTCCCGTGGCCCCAGAAGACAGTTGTTGGGGGATTGCAGGCTGCTCAGCGTGCGCCCAGAGCCTGAGAGCAAAGCCACTTGCCCCTTCCCAACCCCGAACCCTCCCAGGGCAGTCACAGGAAGGACAGGCGTCAGGGGCAGGGCTGCGTTCCCTGGAGGAGGCTCGTAGATGAGCCAGCACTTTGCACGCCATAAGCACCCTGTCCCAGCTCCGTCTGCTTCTGCTTCAGCACCAGGAGCGGGGCGGCTGGGCGGGTAAGTGCACAGGAATGCCACGGCCCCATCCTCCACCCACCGCCCCCTTTTGCTGCCTACCTGCTCTGAGATTCCCGCCCGAGTCGCCGCGTGTGAACCGGAAAGACACTGTCGAGCCCTGTGGCAACCGCCCGTGGCTTCCCTCTGCCACATAAGGGGACAGACGCCCAGAGAGGGGAGGACATGGCCCAAGTCACGCTGCCCGTTAGCAACAAGGTCCCTCAGAAGCCAGGCTAGCAACCTTTCCCCCCAGGGCCCTGGGACCCAAGGCACAACTCCAGGGGCCTCTGTTTACATAGAAACTGATGCACGTGATGGCTTCCGAAATGACAGGGTGACTGCTCCCCGGGTGGCTGCGGCTGGAGGCATATGGGAGACCTCAGGATGTCCCCAGCAACTCCACTTAGAGCAGCAATTTAGTCAACAGTAGAGAACAAAGTTAACCATATTAAAATCACACTTTAATGTCAAAACAAATCGGCCACGTTAGGGAATGAAACGCAACAACTGAATTAATGTCCAGATAAAATGTCCTGTTAGTGGCGGCAGTTGTACACGGGTCCCTTTGCCCTGGGACGTGGCCAGCTGGGTCCCCGGCAGGGACCAGGGTCCCTGAGGGACAAAGTGGGAGATGCCCGGCGGAACCCTCCATGGAAATAACTGATAACAATGGAAATGTGTCTCCCAGGATCAGCCCAGGGTGCTGTGTGCGGCTGAGTTGATCCCAGCCTGTCCCCACCCAGAGTGAAGTGTGGTGGCCTGGAAGGAACAGAGGGACGGAGGTGAGGAGGCAGGGCCTGGTGGGGGGGGCAGGGGAGGAAGTGGAAGCATCTAGAAGAATGGGATCTGTTCTGAACGTTCTCGAGAAACCACACGTACCTCCCTCCATCCGTCCCCCCAGCCCTAGACGGGCTCCCACTCAGCGTGGGGACACACTTCCCCAGGGGGAAGGAGCAGGGCAAACAAGGGGGGGGGCTTTAGAAAGAGGCTCCGGTGGGTGGGTGGTGTGGCCTGGAGAGCGTTGCAGTGGGGGGCCTGAGGTCCCCCCCAGCTCCCTGCCCAGGCTGGTCGGGGAGTGGCGGGCTCCCCAAAATGGAGGGGAAGACGCACCGCATAGCGGCAAGGTCATTCGGAGCCACTCTCCCGGAATTCTAACCCCAGCACCGAAGTGTTCCTCCCAAAAGGCCTTTAGAGAATTCGAGATCCCTCGTACATGCAACACACGGCGTTCCCTCTGCCGCGAGCCCCTCTGCCCCCCAGGAACCCGCTCTTCAGCCTCAAAGCCAGCTCCAGGGCCTGGACGTTGTCAGCCACCTGTGCTCTGCCCATGACCTTCCACTACACTCCCAGGAGCTTCTGTTAAGGAAATAGTCACGGGTGGGCACCCAGACCAGCTACCAGAGCATCTCCTGGAGCCCACTGGCCACGGGGGGGGGAAAACCCGGAACCACCCGATGCCCCCACGAGAGGAGATGGTCGGGCTGCGTGAACCGCGGTCCAGACAACGGACTTGGTGCAGCCATTGAAAGGGGCCTGGGTGCCCCTTTCAGGACGGATCTGCGGGGGCCGGGGGTCTGCCCGGAACCGGATGCCTGTCTCAGCAGAGCTCGCGGGGTCCCCAACAACAACGCAGCGGACCTTTGTAGACCCTTAAAGAAACAAATCTGAAGAGAATCCACCAAACCAAGGATCGGTTGCAGCTGCCTTTGGGGGCTGGGAAGGACGTCTGGGCTGCCCCCTCGGGCCGTCTCCGAGGGAGACTTGGATGTGCGTGTGTGTGCGCCCGCACGCGCGCGTATTTATATTTTCCAACTGAAAAAACTGAGAAAATAGGTTTCGCAGAATCCATGTGTCAACACAGGAAGCTGTTCGTGCTATCTGAAGTGAAAAAGTGGTTTAAAAATCAGTATACGCCACCCGATTCCACGGTGTTCCTTGCACACGCGGAAGGAAGTTTGCCAGGATAAGGCGCAGCGTATCGAGGCGCCACGGGCTGCTGCCGAATGAAGGAGTTGTGCGCTTTTCTTCCCCCCGTATTTTTCAGTGTGTGCATTTTATTTTTCTGTAGTGGGCACACACGATAACATTATCACTGGCGTTAAAAAAAGGCTCCGTCGGCTCAAACATCATTTCCCTGCTTTGAGGTTTGCCTTTCCGCCCCTCCCCCCAGCCGCCGGCCCAGGGCTCCCTTAGGTGTCTGTGCCCGGCACCACGGGCGGTTCCTTGCCCCTGCCCCCCAAGCCTGTGAGCCACCTCACAGTGTCCAGAGGGCACTGGGTCCGACCCCTCGTGTCCCAACGCTCAGCTTGGGGCCCGGCCCCTAGCAGGTGTCCAGTCCAGTAAGGCTAGGACAGCTGACCGACCCCCTCGGGACCCCTGGTTCATCCGTGATAGGAGGGGTGGGACCCCGAAAGGGAGACCCCTGGCTCAGAGCAACGGGGGCAGACCCCGGACTCACAGCTCTTCCTCCCCGCAGTGGCCGAGGGCTGCCCCCTCCCGCCCACCTCCCTGGTGTCCAGCTTCTAGGGGAGCCAGGCAGGACCCAGGGTTCCCATGCAGGGGGAGAGGTTGCAGGAAGGCAGGAGGAGGGAAATCTGAGGCAGGGCTATGTACTGAGCGGCCGTGCTCAGGTTTAGCCTGATAACTTTATCAAACGGTGCCGGCTGCCAACCGTCGGTGTAGAGCGGGCCAGTGGGCTCCAGCAAGAGGACGCTCCCGGCCGATAGCGCCTTCCAAGTGTTATCAAGGGCCCGGCGGCCCAGAGAGCGGGAGAAGCAGAGCGGGACAAAGAGAGAGAGAGACTTGCGACCACTTCACCCCAACGACAGGAGCCAGGGAGGAAGAGGCCCCCCGGGGTTCCTTGGAGGGGGGCCCCGGACCTCCCAGGCACCCCAGCAAATGCAGCTAGGAATTAGCCCCGTACGGGTGCCCAGTGGACACACCACTTCTTCCCGGGCACAGAGCGGTGCTGATGCCCGTCTGCAAGGCCTTTTCCTGCAAGGTTCTTTATCCCCAAACACATAAGGGAGCAGGAGGGCCTTTCCACCATTTCTTTCCTATTCCCACCTGGGGTCTCGGGGTGAGTCGGGCTCAGGCCAGCCCTCCCCATACGCCCAGCCTGGCACTGGTCACCCTCCTGGAGCCAAATACCTCGTCATCCCTGCCTCGCGAAAGGAAACTGAGTCTCAGCGAGTGTAGATGAAGGGCAGGAGGGATGAGAGGCTGAATGATCCCCCTCAGGTCGTGAGGGGCGGCAAGATGAGCTCCCGACCTTGAAGGAGTAGCCGCTCCTCCTGGGGAGCTGCTCCCCTCCTGGGGAGGGGCCACAGCTCGGGGCACAGACGGCCCACCCGTCAGGGGTCAGGCAGACACCAAGGTCTGCGGGGCTAGACCGGGGGTGGAGGGCAGCATCACCATAGAGTTTTAAAATTCCCTTTTCTAGAAAGACTTTTTCTGGGTTTTCCATGATGTGGGTTTTTTTTGGCAGGAGGTAGAGGGGGTGTTGGGGAGAAAGGTGATCTGTTTATTTTAAGGGAGAGAGGGGATCTGGCAAGAGCCCCTGGAGGCCAGGAGCAGCCTACAGGGACCCCGCCTCTGCCCAGCCTGGGGCGCCAGTGGAGGGCCAGCCCTGCCCCTGTTTGCAGAGTCGACGGTCATGCTCCTGGGGTCCCCGTGACCGTCCGGGCCCAGGCCCTCCCAGAGGCACACAGATGGGTACTGCCGCCTGCCAGGCACCATCTAGGCCAGAGGGGGATCCGACACCACGCCTGCCCTTCTGGGCTCAGCCGGGTCGCCGAGGAGAGACAGAGCACGGAGTGGGGTGACACGGGGATCTCCGGTTCCACGGGCGGCCAGGGCGGGCCTCCCTGAGAGGGGGCTAGCTGTTTCCTGGGGACGGAGAGAGCCCCCAGACAGCGCATCAGGAGGCCGGGACGCCACTCTGGCTCTGGCTACAGGGCGCCGCCTTCTCTAAAATGACACCTGTGGCCTTTGGGAGTCTCCCCAGGGTCCCAGAGTCCCAGATTCCTCTCCTCAACTCTTGAATGAGGGGATGGAGGGGTGGGCGTGGCAGCTGGCAGCTTGCCGGTTCAAGGGCCCTCGGGGCGCATGGGGGCTGGCGGGGGTCTGCACACGGGGCGCGGCCTGAAGTGGAGGCACACAGAAATGTGGGGCTCACCACGTTCTTGCAGCTTCGACCCACGCTCAGCGCTCCTGACACTAAATTAGTGTGTAATACTGCATGAGCCTCAGCGAGCACTTCACGGAAGCGGAGTCCGTGAGCGAGGCCCCATCCCCCCGGGGTTCCTGGGAAGGTCGCAGAGGCGGGGGCCGGGGGAGGGGTGGGGCGAAGTGACCTGCAGGTCCCCAGGCCGTCGCTGGGGCCAGCCCCTGTGCACACGGCTGGGCCCCGGGCCCCCGCTCTCCCCACAAGCTGTGCACAAGTTCAGTGTAGCTCCCGACCTGGCCGATGGCTCTGACCTCGGAGCACAGGCCCAGGGCCGGCTCCCGGGGCCCGGGGGGGTCCTCCCTGTCTGACCTGCGGACTGACCTGGGCTCCTCTCCTGGGCTGTCCCTGCTGACAGCTGGGGCCACAGACACCAGAATGAAGCTCGGAGCTATTTCTGCAGAGGGTGACTTGGGACTTCCTCCCAGATCTCTTAAAAATAAAGGGGTTATCATGGCCCTCAGGCTTCTTCCTCCACATGAGGAACCCTGACATGATTTCTGGGGAAGGCCCGAGCCCCCAGGCCTCCTCAGCCCAGCGACGACTTATCTCTGAGCTCAGTTGGGCAGCAGGAAGGGAGTGAAGCGACCACCGCGGGCAGCTCTTCCTGCCCCAGAAGCCCCTTTTGGGAGCGGCAGGGGATGTGGCCACTGACTCGGGCGTCAATCACCCCTCTGCCCCGGCCTGCGGTTGCCCACCAGCCTCTGGGGGGCATCAGAAATCAGGGAGCAGAGAGCATTCTGGGGAAGTTCCAGAAGGCCAAGCCTGGCCGCGGCTCCACACCCTCCCACTAAGGGCGTCCGGCGGGACCCCATCTCCGTACGCGGCCCACCGCCAATGCTGGTGGTGTATCTGTCCCTTCTAGACACCCAGAGGTCAGACCACCCTGCAGGAGGAGTGAAGGGCACGGTGGAATGGGGATTGGGGTCCCCGTCTCCCTGCTCCTGGGTCAGCTCTGCAGCAGAGAGAACCCCAGGGGCCTGCCCACACCCTCCGGGGCTCTCCTCCCCACTTGCAGATCTCAGACTTTTAGTCCCGATAGAGGGCAACTCGGAGTCAGGAGGAGAGAACCCCAATCTCCATTCCACAGGCATTCGCTGGGGGTCCACTCCGGGGCCTGGTGGGGTAAGACCTGGGAGGAGGGGCCCTAGTGGACTGTAGGAGGCCGAGGGGCTACCAAGCCCAGACCCTGGGGCCAGAGAAGTCTGCCTAGAAGAAGCAGACATCTGAAAGACAGGAAGAGTTTGACATCAAAGGTGGGGAGGACTACCCCGAGCCAAAGGTGGGGTGGGACAGTGGTGCAAAGGCCCTGGGGAGACAAAGGCCTCGGGTCAGCCCCTAGCTCCACTCTCAACCTGCTGGCGGTCCGGGGGCCAGCCGGTGCCCCTCTTGGGCCACAGGGGCCCAATGTATAAAGCTCAGGTGCTTTAGACGGTCCCGGGAGCTGTCCTGTGGGGGCTCGGGGTCCCCCAGCCAGGCCTCCGTGGCTCCTAGCGTGCCCACCTGCGGCCCAGTCCTCCTCCGGCTTCCTTTGGGAGACAGACTGGGGCTTCAAGAGCTGAGCGTCCCCAAGGCAGCTCTGCAGCAGCCAACAATCTTAGCTGGAAACCGTCACAGCCCCAGTTTCCTCCAGGCCGGCCCCCCAGCGCCCCCCAGCCCGGCCTCAGACTTATCACGGCCCTCCAGCTGCCCGGCCCCCAGCCCCCTGCAACCACCTCCCCGGGATGATTCAGCAAATCTTCCCTCCCGGTAGGGGGTGGGGGGAACAAGGGTGAAAAAAATCACAATGTCAGATTACAAAGCCCCAACCGTAGGGCAGGGCCCTGGCAGGGAGATAAGGGTCCCCGCTCCCCGCCCTCAAAGCCCCTCTGGCAGATAAACCTTCTAAAGCCGCGGGGGGGGAGGTGGGGGAGCTGCTGCAGGTGTGGGGCGCGGAGGCCTGGCCTCGAGGAAGTCTGCCCCAGACAGACAGGCCGTTGGGTGGCCCTGCCAGGGCTGAGGGCCCGGGGCCGGCCACTGCGCAGCCCGCGGGACACAGAGGAAGCGCCGGGGGCAGAGGATGGTGCTGCTTTCCGCCCCCACCCCTCCGGGGACAGCAGAAAGGGAAGGGCAGGGGCTTCCACAGAAAGTTCACCGGGAGGGTACCCACCCATGCCCGCCACCCCCGGTGCCCCTGGCCAGGGTGGCCTGCAAGCCGTGCCGAGGATGTGAAGGCAGCAGTCCTCACGGGGGCCCTGAGGAGCCAGGAGGAGCCGCGATGCCACGGATGGTCCCCGAGCCTCCCTGGGGGGAGGACAGGGACAGGCCCAAGGTGATGCCCCCACAGCAGCTCTGCGCATGTCTTCAGAGGCAATCCTGACTCTCCAGGCTGGAGATGGGCCAGACTTGGGCTGCCCTAGGGCCCCGACTCCCTCTCCTTGAGACCCCGAGACCTCTGGACAGAGGGAGGAGGCTGGGGTAGGGAGGGGGCCCGGCTTCCTCCATCAGTGTAGACGATGGGTTTGAGGTTGGCCTTATGCTAGGCTATGTCACCCGAGGCAAGTCCTTTCTCTGCTCTGGGCCCATTGCTCGTCTGTAAAAGGAGAACGGTAATAAACTTCGCTGAGAAAGCTGCCCCAGAGACCCCCGCAGGTGGCCCCAGACAGCCTCTGGTCTCCATGTCCAAGGCTTGGGGGAGGGGGTTCAGCCTCTGGTTGGAATGGGAGCGACTTGGGGACAAGGGCTCACACGGTACATGGCACATGGGGCCAAGCGTCTGGCTGCCTCTCCTGCCTTATCTGGGGCAGCTTGCCGAGGTCACTCGTCCGGGGACGGTGAGGTCACTGGTGTGGACTAGGTGGGCACTCCAGGCACGGGCTTGGTTCCCAGGGCCCTCTGCCTGTTTAAATCCCCAAGCAGGTTGGAAGTCCTCAGAAGGCCCCTGGGACTTTGCGGGGAGACCCTTTCTTCCTCTGGGGCCCCCGAGATGCACCAGGAAGAGAGCTGGTGGAGACGAGGTCTACGCTCCCCTCACTCCAGAGTTTTGCCAGAAACCAACTGCTCATGGGCTGTGCGCTTGGCCCCAGCGGCTGAACCAGCGGCGTGACGCATGTTTGGTCTATCCACACACGGGAATATTACCCAACCTCAGAAAGGGGCTGGGGGGAGGGGATGGGGAGCGGGTTTAATAGGACCAGAGTTTCGGTTTTGCCGGATGGGAGAGATCTGGGTGTTTTTGGTGCTCATGGCTGTCCCCCAGCCCCGCAACAATGTGGGTACTTGTGCGCACACAAATGGTTAAGATGGCAAATTTTACCATCTGTATATTTTAGCGCCACAAACAAAAAGCTGGGGGTTGGTGTTTGCTGAGCTCTTGGCTTGAGAGGTGCCCCAGCCCCGAACGGCTCGCAGTCCAGGCGGAGAGGCCGCTCTTCAGAGGCCAGCAACGCCAGAGAGCCCTGATCTGGGCTGGAGCCCGAGGGACCTGCGGGGCTGTGGGAGAGGCTGGTGGGGGATGGGGGGGTGGCGCACATCTCCTGGGGGTTAGCAACTGAGCATCCAGAAGGCAGCAGCTCCGGAACCTCCTCGTCCTTCTCCTCCTCTTTCTCCCAGACGGGCTTTGCCTGCCTCTGGGCTCTTGGAACAGGGCTTCCTCCGCCCGGAAGGTGGTGCCCTCAAGTCCTCACCTGACTCTCTCCTTCTTTGTTCTAGCCTCAGCCCCCACGCTTTACGACTCACGGCTCCCTGTGACTATCCCATCTGATGCTGATCATAACTGTCAGTAAATAACTCCTATGTGCCACCATCTGAATACATTCCATGCAGATCTCCACTATTTCCCAGCGCTCGACAAATAGATACTGTCAGTGGGTGAATGGGTGGTGGGCAAATGTGTGGATGGTGGATGAGTGGATGATGGATGGATGGATGGTGGATGGGTGGATGAGTGGATGGGTGGATGGCGGTGTTAGATGGATGGGTGGCTGAGTGGGTGGATGGCGGTTGGTTAGATGGATGGATGGTTGGGTGGGTGGATGGTGGTTGGTTAGATGGGTGGATGGTTGGGTGGGTGGATGGTGGTTGGGTGGGTGG
>CM053615.1:74751465-74796630 GCA_028646535.1 Procyon lotor
AGCCTTCATGGGTCATGAACCTAGCATCAGTGAGAGGATGCCATGGACCCCAGCCCAGAGCTGCCCCTGGAGGGTAGCAACCCCACCCTTGGGGAAGACGGAAGGGCCCTTCCAGCCCACTGTCTGATCTGATCAGCTTGGAAGGCCCATCCCAAATGGCACCCGTGGTCCACACTGAGCACCTCCCACGTAAATACTGGGGGCCACGTGTCCCTCCCAGTGGGAGAAGTGAGGCACAGTCTTGTCCAAGGTAGAACTTTAAAGAACCTCTGCCCAAAGGCTTTCTAATCTGAAGGCAAGGGCTGCCCATGGGATTGAGGGGTGTCCTGGCTTCGGCCGCTCTCTCCTGGGACCTGCAGACCCACAGGGCTGGCCAGACAGCAGCGTCTTCCTCTTCGCCCCTATACTCTCTGCTCCCTCTCTCTCCTTTCTCCCACTGTCCCCTCCCTCCCTCCCTCCCTTCTTTCCTTCTTCCAAGCTGTGGCCCAAACTGCTGGCATACTTGGCTGCACAGGTCATCCCTCCCCGCTTCTGAGGGTCCCTGAGCCCCCACACTAGCCAGTTCCCCTCTGCTGGCTAAGGGGCTCCTTCCTTCGCCCTCGCCCAGTGATGTGTCTGTCGGCCTGGGAAACCGGCCAAGAAGACCCGGCCCCCCACAGTCAGGCCTGGGGAAGCGGGGTCAGCCTGTGTGCCGCCGCAGGGGCCTCAATGTGCAAAGAGGACACCCCTTCTTAGAGGTCACTCTGAGCTGAAGGAGAGGGTAGGGCAAAGGCGGGGAGGCCCGGGGAGGGGGTGCCAGGAATTTGGGGGTGAGGGGGCAAAAGCTGTCTGGTGGGAAGGAATCGGGAAAATCAGGGGGAGCTGGACCCACAGAGTTCCCGCCAATAGGGAACCCCAGCAGCTGCGAGGCAGCCTGGGGACAGATTGGATTTGCCATCCAGGGGAAGCAGCGCCCCCTGGCTTCTGCAGGGGGAAGGTGGGGACCGTGAACCTGCAGGAGGGGGTCAGGCAGCCCCTCAAGATGAAACAGCTCCCAGGTCTAAGGGACGCTGTCAGGCTGGGGAAGGCCCCTCAACCCAGGCATGGCCTGGCCTCACCCCGGGAGGGACCATACACGGCGCAGGCCCCGACGGGGAACCTTTTGTGACGCGCAGCAAAATCACAGGTGCACACACCCTTTGACCCGGCAATCTCTTCCCGACGTCCAGCCCGTGTGTGTGAAAGGACACACAACAGTGATTCATTGCTGCGCTGTGTTTGCAGAAGGTTGGAAACAACCTAAGTATCCCTCAAAGAGGGCTGGGGAAAGAAATCAAGGGCCAACCATACAGTGGGAGAGCGGGTGTCTGTTGAGAAAAATGAGGAAGCCCCATGTGAATTGATGTGCAGTAATCTCCATGATATATTGTCGCATGAAAAAGGAAGGCACAGAAGGGAGTGTATGGTGAGTTATCATTTGTGGTCAACTAATTTATGGTTGGCTTGAATAGATCAAGGGGTCCTATTATCGCTCCAGGAAAGCCAGTAAAAGCATGTGCAACTATTTACTAGAGGGGAAAACAGACTAACAACCCATTTGTGGGTTAGCGTTCACTTTTTAAAGGGGGTGGAGGAAAAAATATATATATATATAATTTTATTTATAACTATGCAGATTATCTTCAGAGAGATAAACAAGGAAAACAAGAAACTGATAAGATTAGCCACCTTGAGAGAAAGGATGATCTTAATGTCTGGGGAAAGGAGTTGGAGGGGCTTTTCTCTTTGTAGGTTTTGGCGTCCTTTGGATTCTGAACCCTAGGTATGGGGTATCATTACCCATCCCCCTGGAGGAAACATGTCAGAGGACAGTTAGGGGCTGCTCGCAGGCAGGGGTAACGTCTAAGGGTGACGTCTAAGGGAGCTGGTCTCGGGACTCCATCCCACGGCCACGAGATCATGAGCTGCCTGGGATGATGGAGAGGTAGGGGAGAGAACACGGACCCCTGACTTAGGGGACAGAGTGGACCACGTGGCAGTGGATGGACTGGGGGACCAGCGAGCATGGGGAGTTCAGGGTGACCCCCGGATTTCTGGTGTTTCTATTCCTGAGAAAGGACCCCTAAAAGAGGAAGGTTGGGAGGGGAAGAGGTTTGGGGAGAGACGGAGGAATCCAGTTTGGGCATCGTCTGTCTTTTTTCCCCTTGATTGTCCAGGGCCCCCTCCTCCCCCTTTGTGGAGAAATTTTCCCTTGTGGGTGGTCTCGGGGAGGGCAGTCGCCTTATGTGTCCCCGTGAGCCCTGGGCCCTCCACGCGACCCTGCCCACGTGGCAGGGTGACTCACTGCAAAGGGCACCAGGGAATTTCTCGGGTGATTGAAATATTCTCTATCACGATTGAGGAGGCGATTACACTTACATATTTGAAGATAGGCTGAGCGATACACTTAAACAGGGTCTATTTCATTGCGTATAAATTATACCTCAATAAAGTTGATTTAAAAGTAGATTTGTTTTTCATATATAATACTCATATGTGTTTTAAATGTAATATATTAAAAACATACATATATATGCATGATTACAATGGCACAAAAGGCAAGAGGAGTCTAAATATGTCTTCGCATTGTTGTCGAAACGGTTAGAGCACTAATTTATATTTGACTTTAATAGAATAAGGATTCCTACTATAATCTCTAGGGTAACCAGTAAAAGTATGTACAGCTATTTATTAGAGGGAAAATAGAATAATAAAATATAATTAGCATAAAAGAGGAAGTGAAAGGGGAGGGAAAGACAGAACAGGCAGGGGCAGATAGGAATATAGATTTACACCCGAATAGATCAGCACTGCATGAAATATAAGACAATTAAATACTCCAGATCAAAGACAGAGGGTATTAGGAGGAAGAGCAGACTCCATCCTGTGTACAAACGACAGACAAAAATCTAAGCCTGCAGAAACTCTGGAAGTAAAATGATAGAAAACCATGTATATCAGGAACACATGAACCAAAACAAACCTCTCGTAGTGACAATTTACACTTTCCTAGAGACGAAAAGGAGTATTTCATGACCATTAAAGGCCCATTTGTCAGGCACACGTAACATTTCTAAGTTTACGTGTGCACAAAAACACAGAATCGGGAACACAGCAAAATCACAAACCTTCGAGGAGACTAGGCAATGTGATGATTACACTGGGAAATTTTAACACATCTCTTAGAGACTGAGTAGACCAACACACACACACACACACGTGCACACCCACACACGCACGTACACCCAGGAAACATATAGAACATCGTACCTGCCACATGCTTTTCAGATGGACCCAGAATGCTTCACAAGGCTGACTGTATGCTGGGCCATAGAGCAAGTCCCAATACATTTTAATTTAATTTTTTAAAAATTGTATTTATTTGTTCGTTTGTTTATTTAAGAGCAAGTACAAGCAGGGGAGGGGAGCGAAGCAGAGGGAGAGGGAGAGAGAACCCCAAGCAGACTGACCACTGAGCCCGGAGCTGGTCTCGGGACTCCATCACACGGCCACGAGATCATGAGCTGAGCCCAAACCAGGGGTCTCATATTGAACCCACTGAGCCACCCAGGGGCCCCAACAAGCCCCAGTACATTTTAAAGGGAGGGTTGAAATCATATAGAATATGTTCCCTGGATACTGTGAAATTAAGCTAGAAGTCAAGAACAGAAAAGATAATTTAAAAATTCCCCCATTTTGGGATATCGAGCAGGAGACTTCTAAAGAAGTCATGGATTGAGGAAAACCATCACAATGGCTGTTTGGAAACATTTTCAAGTGAGGGGACAGGGACAGGGACAGGGAGAGGGAGGAAATAGAAGGGACACCCTGATGGACATACAGACTTTGGAAAAGACCCTAAGAGAAGTTTCCCATTTTTTTTTTTTTTGAGATTTTATTTATTTATTTGCCAAAGAAAGAGCACAAGGAGGGGGAGCAGCAGGCAGAGGAAGAGGGAGAGGCAGATGCCCCCCTGAGCAGGGAGCCCGATGTCGGGCTGATCCCAGGATCCTAAGCCAAAAGCAGACGCTTCACTGACTGAGTCACCCGGTGTCCCGAGAGCTTCCACTCTGAGCTGGGATTTAGAGAGTTGGGAAAGACCACATGCTCTCATGTAACAGTGAGACATGTCGGGGCAGTTCTGAGACTCGGGGAGGCAGGTAAGGTCCCGCCTTACAACGGTAAGGTCCTTCTTTACGCCAAAGAAAACAAAATCAAGAATACGGAATTAGGTGTAAAAGCAAATCGCTATTTAGAATGAGGGGGAAAATGCATAACAAATGATAAACAATTCTGTATGACATCCGAGAATCCAGGAAAAAATTTATACTAACCAATGGCTGGACATCTTTCTAGAACACCTTTTCCCGTGTGTTTTGGCTACATACTCTTTGTTCGCCTCCTTATACAACAATAATTTTGATCAAAAATTTTTTTTGGGGGCACCTGGGGGGATCAGTCAGTTAAATGTCCGCCTTCAGCTCAGGTCATGATCCCCGGGTCCTGAGATCAAGTCCTGCATCGGGCTCTCTGCTCTGCAGGGAGTTGGCTTCTCCCTCTCCCTCTGCCGCTCCCCCTGCTTGGGCTCTCTCTCTCTGGCAAATAAATAAATAAAATCTTTTAAAAACTTTTTTTTTTTTTAAGATGGCACTTTTTTTTTTTTGGTGTAGTTATTTTAAGTAAGCTCCATGCCCGACTTGGAGCTTGAACTCACGACCCCAAGACCAAGAGGCACATGCTCTTCTGACTGAGCGAGCCAGGCGCCCCGACAATTTGTAGCCTCGTTTTCTACAGAGGGTGGAAAGTCTTTAGCGTAGCCGATCAAAATTCGACGTCTGTTATTGCTAGTTAGAACACCTTTCAGCTTTACAACTTAGTATCCGGTAAATTCCGTTTTGTGCGATTCCCATTAAAACCAAACAGAAATGTATGTTGCATTTACACTTGTTTAGTCTGCGTTATCACATCTTTTTTTTTTAAAGATTTTATTTATTTGACAGCGAGAAACACAGCGAGAGAGGGAACACAAGCAGAGGGAATGGTAGCAGGAGAAGCAGGCTCCCTGCCGAGCAGAGAGCCCGATGCGGGGCTCAATCCCAGGACCCTGGGATCATGACCTGAGCCGAAGGCAGACGCTTAACGACTGAGCCACCCAGGCGTCCCCTGTGTTATCACATCTTGATGGAGAACTTCCACTGGGAGGGTTGATGAGAACCCAAGTCTCCGCTTACAATGACGGGAGAGCATGTGCTCCAGGAGGTCATTCCCACACAGCAATGCCAGCAATAGCCCAACTGCAGACCATGCGCGAATTCCTCCTAATCCAACCCGAATGTACTCCCGGCTGCACTTCTGCTTTGTCAAGTCCCCTGAATGCCTGTGACCCCTTTGACGCCTCCCAACACTAGGCCAAGTGTGATGGAGGCCAGGCTAGGTGGGAAGACACAGCAGTCTTAGCCAATAGCTTACTTTGAAAAAGATTGATAAAAACATATGCCTGTGTGAACCCAATGATAAGGCATCTCCCAGAGCCTTGGGGGAAAGAAAGGTACCTGCAATTGAGGGGCCCTGGTGTTTAAATTTTATTAGCTTCATTGTAAATTTACCTCTGCCTGGCACCTATTTGAAAATATTTAACTTGGCAACGTAAACCCTTTTTATGAAGAAACTTGGAAGTGCTCTCCTGCGTGCACTGAGTTTAGTTTTGCCCCGGGATGCCGAGTTGACTAGGAAGGCCGGGGTTCTGGGGAACAGTCTGCCCCACTTGTAGCTCAAAGGGAAACCCAAGCCCCTGGCTCAGCCCCATTGCCCGAGGCCCCGTCACTTGCCAGCGGTGGGACCGTGGGGGAGGATTCCCGGACCTGGGCATGCATGCACGTGGGCTGGGGAAGAGGCGTGGCCACCCTGCGGTCGGATCGGACGTGATCGGAAGCAGGCTGCCGACCCCCGCCCAGCACAGGACCGTCGCGAGGCTCGGTTCCCTGCGCCCTCTGCCCACCTCTCCTTCGGCGGCTGCTTCGCCTTCTTCCAGGTGTCACGGACACCGATGGCCACCAGGGGGCGGTGTTGCCCGCGAGGACGCCCTGTTGCCACCTGGTGGCCAAAAGTGAGCACTACTCTCCCATTCCAAGGGTGCGGTGACAATCTAGTCCTAGCTGGGGCCGCGCTTCCCACTCTGACGCAGGGGCCCAGAAAGCAATGTTCAGATTCTGGGGCCCAAAGAACACATTTTCCAGGGGCGCCTGGCTGGCACAGTCGGTTAAGCCTCTGCCTTGTGCTCCGGTCACTATCCCAGGGTCCTGGGATCAAGGCCCGGATCGGGCTCTCTGCTCGGCGGGGAGCCTGCTTCTCCCTCTCTCTCTGCCCCTCCCCCCGCTTGTGCTCCCTCTTTCTCTGCCAAGTGAATAAATAAAACCTTTAAAACAAAGAAGAAAAACATTTCCAAAGCGCTCCTGGCCCTCCCCTAACACGGGATCAATAACCTCCCAGCCCGGTTCCCCCCCCCCCCCAGAGGGGGCTCCCCAGCCAGGATTCAGGACTGACTTCACGTGCACCAAACTCACAGGGGTCGGATGTAAATACGCCACTTTATTAATTTCCGACACATACATGCTCTGTAGGGGCTCCTTTCCGGAAAATTAAACCAACCACCCGAAGATCGCTTGGTGAGCATGCTGATGACCAGAGAACACACGGAATTTGACGTTAATTTCACAGGGCATTATGACACGTCGTGACAAACTCCGGGGAACTGCCGCGGCCTCTGCACGGAGCCCTCTTTGGGGTGGAAGACGCCCCGGTTCCCGCCAGAGAGGCAGGTGCGGGCCTGCCACGTCCCCCCGGGCGGCTCCCTGCTGAGCGCGTGGTTCCTCCGGCTCAGGGCTCAGCGGCCGCTGGGCCACCCCCCGCAGTGCCATCGGAGGGGACAGAGTCTCCTTTTAGAAACCCACGAACGGCCAGTGCAGCCGCCGACCCAGCCCTCGTACACCCCCTGCAACAACCCCGTCCTCTTTGCATTCTGAGCTCACTCCGAGCCTTGGGGTCCCCTCGCTCTTGCTGGCTTTCGTCTCGGCTGTTCTCAAAGGCAGCCCCCTCTCCGCGTCTCACGGCCCCCGCCCCGCGAAGCCTCGCAAGGGCTCCGCACCGGCGCCGGTTTCCCCCTCCGCCCACCCCCGAGCTCCGCGGCCGAGGCCGCTCCGGGGTTTCCCGCGCGTGGAGGTGGGGCGCGCGTTCGAAGCGGTTTCCTCACGCTCGCATTTCCACGTCCGACCCTCCGCGGCCACTGGAGGCCCCTTCCCCGAGCGGCCGGCAGGAGCAGGGCCGGAGACCCGCGGACACCCCTCGGCCGACCTCGGCCGGAAATCTACTCGGCGCCACGACACTCCCACGCCGGAAGGCGGGCCGGAAGTGGGCCTCGAGCCCGCCCCCGAGTCGTCATTGGAAGGGGTCATAGGAAGGGGCGGGAACCCGGCCCAGTTGTGCTTCCTCATTGGCTGAGATCCTTGAGCTGGGGCGGCCCAGCTTTGCCCTTTCGTCGGCCCTCAGGTTTTCATTGGCTGAAATCGAGAGTTGGGCGGTGTCTCACACTCGGGTCCCTCGGGCGTTGCCAGGAGCGACAAGCCCTTGCCCCGCCCCTCGGGCTACCCTCTTCTTTTTAACCCCCAAATTGGGGACCAGGCGGTCCTTCACTCAGAAGCCTGGGAGCCTGGCCTTGGGCCTTTGCTTTCAGAGGCTTCGTGTCTCGCTGAGCCCAGGGATATAGAAAGACTCGAGCGGCGAGGGCACCCGGAACGATTCTTTCGCGGAACCATTGCGGCGAGGCCCCCAGGAGCGCGCGCAGGGACGGACCGCGGCGGGCCGCGCCAGACGGGCCGGGATGGCGGCGGCGGCGGCGACGGCGGCCGACGCGGGGCCGGGGGTCGCGGTCCCCGTGGACCTGCGGCGCGAGCGGCGCATGGTGTGCGTGGAGTACCCGGGCGTGGTGCGCGACGTGTCCAAGATGCTACGGACTCTGGGCGGCGAGGAGGGCGTCTCCCGGGTGAGAAGCGGGACGGGGGGGGAGTGGCCGGGACCGCGGGTGCGACCGCGTCTCGGGACGACGGCCGGAGGGCGGGACCGCCCGGGGAAAGGATGGTTTCCTTGGCAACGGACGTCGGGGCTGGCGCTGGGGCGGCCGGTGGGCGGGGCTTGCCTCCTGCGCGCCCCGGAGCCGCGGGAAAAGGCGGTGCTGGAGACCCGGGGAGGGGCGGGGGGTCCTTCCCTTCCCCTCGTCCCGGGATCCGGGAGCTGCAGCCCCCGCGACCGGCTGGGCTGCCGCTTCCTCATTCACGGAGGAGACCCGGGCGCGGGGGATGAGGGCAGGGAGCTCCGAGCGGCGCTCCATCCCAGGACCTCGGGGATCATGACCCGAGCCGGAGGCAGATGCTTCCTTCCCCTCCTGGGCCACCCAGGCGCCCCGACCTGTTAATTCCAATCTGAAATTATGTTTTAACACGTTTCATTGTCCGTCTCGGTCGCTTGGCTCTGAGTCTAAACTCCGTGAGAGTAGAACCTGGTCTGTCTGGTTGACTCCTGAAGTCGTAACATCCGTAATAGTGCCGCCCTCCAAAATATTTGTCGGATGCGTGACCGAACCCTCAAAACAACTTAGGGAGCCGTTGCTCTCACTAACCCCGGGGATATTTGTACCCGACTACAGTGCCAGCCCTTTGGAAGAGACTGGCCATTGATTCGTCCCTTTCATGCTGCCTGTGCACGTTCTCTGCCGGGCCCACAGCTGGGGTCCTTCCCAGCCGCACAGTCTCACAGGTCCGTGCCCTGTAAGAAGGAATTCCTGAAGGTTGGGGCTTCTTTTAACTTTCTTTCCCCCCGATGTTTCCTGAGCACCTCCTAGGGACCAGGCTGTGTCCTTAGTGTTGGGGAGCCAGCAAGCTGGAAGGCAGATACTCCTGGCCCAGGGAGCATTGCTGGGCCTTTCGTGTGCACACAGCTGACACTGTGTCCCTCCTGCTGTGTGCAGGGCAAGCACCTGTGGGTGGGTGACACGTGTAGAGTGTTCACCGCGACCTAGACACCAGACTAAGCGTGTCGCATATGCAGCGATTCCTTTAATCGTTGTTACGGTACCGTGAGTAGGTACTGTTTGTATCTCCATTTTAAGGAGAAGGAATGAAGGCTTGGAAAGGACAGGTGACAGCTAGCCAGAGCTAAAGTGCTTGTTACCAATTGATTTCATTTCTTTTGGACCCGGAAGCATTTTCAGGTGAGACTGGAGAGCAGGGCCGTTTGGGGCGGGTAGGAAGGACAAGCCACTCCAACCTGCCAGCCTCGGTTCCTCTGGTGGACTTGATTCCCTGCACCGAACAGGCCCTCGAGGCAGGGCAGCTCTACTTAGCTGGCTGTTTCCGTGTCCAACTTTCCAGCCTCTTAGAAGGAAGAGAGACTGTCCTCATTTTCTCTACCAGATAAAAACCAAGATACTTGGGTTCAGAGAATGGATCTTTTGAGAATTCAAAGCTCAGAATGAACCATGCGCCCCCTGGCCCTCCCCTGTCAGCTGGGTCACCGTCAGCTTCTGCGAGGGGCGGCTCTCCGCCAGTCGCTTAGCTGCTCGCTGCTTCACTGTCTGCCTTGGCCTCGCCACAGATCTATGCGGACCCCGCCAAGAGGCTGGAGCTGTACTTCCGGCCCAAGGACCCTTACTGCCACCCTGTGTGTGCCAACCGCTTCAGTACCAGCAGCCTGCTGCTCCGGATCAGGAGGAAGACCAGGCGGCAGAGGGAGATGCCGGGCCCTGAGCCCCACCCCGAGGTCACATTCAACATAGAGATACTTGGCATCATCTCCACCGTTTACAAGTTCCAAGGTAACGGCAGCTTCCTGCGTTGGGTCATTTTAGGACCTGTGTCCACATTCCTGTAGGTACTCTATGGGTCCTCCGCACGGCGAAGGGGGCCAGTCTTCGCCCCGGAATGAGGGGCAGGGGGGAGCAGAAGGGGAACGTGCAGGTCCCATCCAAGAGGCGCACATTCCCCCCTCCCTGCGGCAGCTCTCAGCGGACTGTGGGCTCACTGCTGCTCCATCTGCTACATTCTTGAGAAGAGCTGACGTTCTAGGAGTAATCCCATAATTTTTAAGGCCGTTATGTGGGCCTGAATAAAACTGGTTAGCAGGTTTCCAATTTTTGACCCTCAGTGTTTTGGAACCTTCTCTAAGTCTTGACTGGTGCTGGTCTTGCTGTTCCTCTGAAGCCTTCCCAGATCGCCTCAGCCCCCTGGGGCCTCATGTTCCTTTGCACTCTTGGCCAGCTGGGTGTCCCCCCTGGGGTCCTCAGTCAGTTTGCTACCCACGGGGAACCCAGTGAGGAGGCGGTAAGGGGTGGGGTGGAGTGGGCGAGTAAGAAGGCACCAGTGGGCAGGGGCTCGGCTACCCTCCACCTCGGGCTCTTGTCCATGCAGTGTGGGAGCCCTTGTGGAGGGTCAGGGCCCAGGGGATGCCGGGAAAGGGCTGGTCCATGCATGCAGGAGGCACCTGGCAGATCACTGGTGAGCCTTAGGGATGCACGGCTTCAGCTGCAGCTCTGAGAGCATCTGCAGAGAGCACAGATGCAGGAGAGGGGCTGGAAAGTGGAAAGGGACAAAACCAGGACCTGGGGTCCCCACACTGAGCATTTTGAACATCAGTCATTCTGGTGGCATGCGGTGCTAGGTCTTCCTGTGATTCGTTTTCCATCGTCTGCTCAAGCCGGCACCCCGCCGCTCGCCCGGGTCCCGGCCAGCAGCGCCTGCCCACCTGGGGACTCGTCTGAGGTACGGCATTCCACAGTCTTCAGCTGAGTCCCAGGGGGGTCGTGTGTGCTCTGCATTTCAAGAAGCGCCGGCCTAGACCGGACCCTCCCGCACCACACCGCCCCCATCTCTGGCTCTGCCAGGAGACCCCCAAGTGCTCGGAGTCGCATGCGCAGAAGGGTTCTGGCCGCTGCTGTTTTGGCTCTGCCCCAAGGCCCCCGCAGCACCTCGGAGGACGTGTGGGTGTCGTCGCGCCGCAGCTGCCAGTTCCCGGGAGGGTGGAGTAGGGTGCCCGCCATCTGGCCCTTCTCTTTCCAGGGATGTCCGACTTCCAGTACTTAGCTGTGCACACGGAGGCGGGCGGCAGGCACGTGTCCATGTATGACAAAGTGCTCATGCTCAAGCCTGAGAAGGAGAGTTTCTTCCACCAAGAGCTGCCGCTCTACATCCCCCCACCCATCTTCTCTCGGCTGGACACACCAGTGGACTATTTCTATCGGCCAGAGACGCAGCACCGGTAAGCCCCTCCACCCCGCCCCACCCCCCGCCACTGCAGCACCGTGGTTCAGAGCAAGGGCCCTGTGGTCAGAGGGCCTGGGTCCCAGGCTCCACTCTGCCATGCCCAGGTCAGGCGGTCAGCACCCCTGGCTTTGCAAGCCTGTGGCTCCGGCGCCTCGAGAGCCAGCGGAACCAGTGACATAGACCTTGCTCAGAGCTCCACGCCACAGACAGGGAGTCAGGACGTCACCTTAAGGCTTGGAAGACTCGGGCCCATCTGTCCTGTGGGACCCGGAGGCAGCTGCTCCCAGGCCTCTCGGGGAGGGACAAGGCCGGCTGCCCTTGGACCACAGGCCCTTTTTTCCTCCCCATGTGGTTTATCGATGTCCCAGCAAATGGAAAGAACCTGCCTTTTTTCCCAGGGCCTCTATCGATTTTTCTGCTCTGCCTGCCTCCAGCTACACCAGGGCTGGCGGGGAAGGCCGGGCTGCAGCCTGCTGGCCCCTCCGTGGGTGCAGGGAAGTAGAGCCTCCTGCAGGGCCCTGCACAGAGGAGAATCTGAGAGGCTGGCCTGCAGGGGTCCCTCCTCGAGGAAGTCAGTGGGGAGCTGGCAACCCAAGGAGCCTTTTCCCTGTGGTTACGGGTCCCAGCAGGCAGCCCCCCAGCTGGAGTGAGCCTCTGGGGCCTTCCCTCTTGGGGGTGTTCAAGGTCTTGGGATGTCTTTGTTGTTTTTTTGTTTTGGTTTGGTTTTTTGGTTTTTTTAAGATTTTATTTATTTATTTGACAGAGAGAGATCACAAGTAGGCAGAGAGGGAGGCAGAGAGACGGGGGGAAGCAGGCTCCCCACTGAGCAGAGAGCCCGATGCAGGGCTCGATCCCAGGACCCCGAGATCATGACTGAGCCGAAGGCAGACGCCCAACTGACTGAGCCCCTGGGCGCCCCTGCCATCCCACCTCAACGAGCCGACCAGCTGAGCGGCCTGAGCACAGCAGCCTCCAGAACCCACACTCCTGACCCCCATGCTGTTCAGTGATGTCCGCCCTCCCTGCATCCAGCTGTTGTCCAGACGCGTCTGGGCCAAACGGGCTCTGCCAGAGGGTGGCAGGACAGGGTGCACGGGGCCGGAGTCCCAGCTCTCGTCCTTATGAGCTCTGGTCCTCGGGAGGTTTCTAGCTGCTGTCGGCTACTTTGTAGGAAACGGGTTCCTTCCTCGTGAGGTTGTCTCGAGGGTTAAGGAAGTGAATCGGAAGAGTCACTAAGTGTAGCAGGCCGTTGCCGACTGCTGACCCGGCGCAGCCCACGTGGCCATGCCTCGCCCGCCCTCCCCGCTCCTGCCGTGCGCTTCCCTCCGGTGCTGCCCGCGGGCCTCGGGGCGGCTGTGAGACCGGCAGCCTCGCCGCTTTTGCCCACCCCCCTCCTCGGCTCCCAGCTGCGGGCCCCAGGCCTCTGCAGGCCGTCTGGGCCGTCGCTCCCCCGCTCCTGCCCAGCCGTCGGCCCGTGGCCCGGATGCCGGGGAGAGGCACCCTCATGTGGGCTCCCTGCCTGGCCTGCGCCGCCTGTGCCCGGGGTCCCCTTGGAGGTGCTCCGGCCCACCCAGCTCTCTGTGCCCCAGGGAAGGCTACAACAACCCTGCTGTCTCGGGCGAGAACCTCATTGGCCTGAGCAGGGCCCGGCGCCCCCACAACGCCATCTTTGTCAACTTTGAGGAGGACGAGGTGCCCACGCAGCCGCTGGAGGCTGCCGTCCAGACTTGGAGGAGGATCTCCACCAACCCCATGGACCGGAAGGTGGAGGAGGAGCTGCGGAAGGTGAGCCCCGGGCCCGCCTGTGCACGGCCCGCCTCCTGGTGACCCACCCGCCCTTCCCCGGTTCTGCCTACGACCGTGCCGACTTTCTAAAACTGGCTCGTCGGCACACGGGAGCGTCTCATCTTCAGATGTCATGTCTCCGAGCCACGCCAACGTAGGCCCTACGTCCCCAAGGTTGAAATTACTTCTTAGCATTCTGGAGAGGTCCCTTAGGGGTGGTAAGCAGCCAGGACATTGCCTGCTTGGGACCTCCCAGTGGAGCTCTGGGGTTCGAGAAACTTTCATTTATCCATCCCTGGTGCACGAAACCAGATGGAGCACCCACTGGGTGAGTGCTGGGGGGACAGAGCGGCCCCCCAGCTGGCAGGCCCTGGGAGGGCCCTGGGAGGGCCTCTTGCTCAGGCCTGCGCAGGTGTGGACGGCAGGTGCTCACAGAGGCCGTGTTGCTGCCGATGGAGGCTCCCTTCTGCCCCTGCTGAAGCAGACGGTTCCCTTGGGGGTTTGTTTCCTAAAGAGACTGTGTGGACACCTGACTGGTTTCCAGCATCACTGGTCACTGGAGGGGAGCCGTGGGGGACCACTGTCCAAGGGCCCTGCTGGTCCTCCGGACACAGCCCGGTCCCCAGCCTGGCCCCGGGCCCCCCACGCCCCAGCCACACTGACCTTCTGCAGGCCTCCCTTGGGCCAGGCCGTCCCCTTCAAACTTCACGACATCCCCACTGCGGCTCCACATCTAGGTTGGGGCCTCGGGGTCCCAGAACTCAGACGTGTCCCCCTCTTGGCCCTGCTCTGGCTCCTGTGGTCATCCGCCGCCCCCGCTCTCCCGTGAGCTGCTTGAGGACAGAGACCGTGTCCTTCGTGGTCGTTTGAGGGCGCCCAGGCCCTGCAGCCACACCTGACCCAGGCTGGGCATGCGGTCCCGGCTTCCGAAGGCAGGGACCGGTGAATGAGTGCAGGGCTTCCTAGAAGCTGCTCCTCGCCCGGTCAGCCCTGCTGTCCAGCAGCTCGTCTCCCGAAGGGTCTGCTGGGGACAGACCGTGCCGGAGAAACTGAGCCGGGCCGGCGGCACGCTCTTGGTACTCATCTCAGTCTGCCCTGACCCCCCAGCTGTTTGAAATCCGTCCCGTCTGGTCACGAAACGCCGTCAAGGCCAACATCAGCATCCACCCTGACAAGCTCAAGGTCTTGCTGCCCTTCATGGCCTATTACATGGTGAGTGCCTGCCCAGCCTCTCACCCCGGTTCCCACCAGGGTCACCCCGACCGCTGCTCGGACCTCTCAGAGCTTCAGCAAGAGCGGGTGGCCCTCTCCCAGACCCCCACCTCCCCCCGCAACCCCGGGCAGCTTGTTGCAGCCCCAGGAAGGGCCTCCACAGCCTCCTAGTGACGCTGGCCTTACTGGTGATTTTAGGATTAAAGTGTAATTATGTAACTTTTAAATAAAGGGATTATATGCTTTTAAGTGATCTTGTATTGAGAACGTTCTAAGGATCCGGTGCTTATATACCATATTCATTTTAGAGGTGTATATTCTGTCCCTTTTTCGTCTCGGGGTGGGGGTGGCAGTGGGATTCCCCTCTCACCTCTGAGGCAGAGCCAGGGCTCAGGGAGGTGGCTTGATGTGCCGAGGTCCTCTAGCCAGCACGTGACAGAGCCACTTGGGAGCCCAGCCTGCTTGGTGGCGGAGCCCAGGCCCCCGTAACCACAGGCCCACCAGCCTTGGATCATTCTGCCTGGGCTGAGCCAGGTGGGGTGGGAGGGGCAGATCCGCCTTCGGCTCAGTCCAGGAAGGCCTGGGGGGAGGGGTCATACTGAGGTTCCCAGAGGTGCTGGTGGAAGGCGTCCTCCCTACCAAGGGTCCCTGCGTGGAGCCCTGGGGAGGCAAGCCTGAGATGTGACCATGACATGATGACAGGTGGGGCACAAGGAAGGTTCATCCCTCCTGCGCTCGGACCCTAGACTTGAGGGCCGCCATCTGTCTTTTGGCATCGGCTTTCTAGACACGGGGACCTCAGGCGTACCGCCCGTTGGCATGGTCGAAATAGTCCCCGGGCTCTTCCTGTGTGCCAGGCGGCGTGGGAAAGGCTCCCTGGGCATTGTCTCATGTAATCCCCACAGAAGCAATGGGAAGAGGGGCTCCTGTCACCTCCAGCAGAAAGACCAAGGCTCAGAAAGTCCAAACGACCAGCCCAACGTGACAGAACTGCACACGGCAGAGGCGGGTGGGGTTCCAGAGCTGTGTCCCTGACTCTTGGGGTGTTTAGCTGCCCTGGCCCAGGCCTGCATCCCCGAGGGGGCCAGGGACAGGCCTTGGCCCCACCTCACCCTCCCGCCTTTGTCTGCAGATAACAGGCCCCTGGAGAAGCCTGTGGATCCGGTACGGCTACGATCCCCGAAAAAACCCAGAGGCCAAGATTTATCAAGTCCTTGATTTCCGAATCCGTTGTGGAATGAAATACGGTAAAAATAACTAAACCTTGCCTCGCTGTCTTTCTGTCTCCTAATATCTTTCTTCTGCTAGCGTTGTCTTTCGTAATAACAATGTATCCACGCAGCGAAGATAAAGAAGCCTTTGCTCCTGGGTGAGATCTTTGCAGAATAGCACAGAAATGAGGGTCCCAGCTCGAGCCCTCGAACTACTGACCCCCCTCTTAGCCACTCGGTTATTCCGCTTACTGCCGGCTCCTGCGGTGGGGGCCGGGCACCCAGTAAGCGCCCAGCCCCCGGGGCCTGCCGTGAGGCACCACACGCAGTCCTGTGGCTGGTGCTGGAGCGGCAGCTGCTGGCACCTGGTGCGCGGGGGCCTGGCCTCCGTTTCTCAGGAGCCGGCCCCAGTGAACCCCTGGTGTGCCGAGAGCGCAGAGTCAGTTCTGTCCGCCAGAAGGGGCTCTGCGCCCACTCGCACCCGACACGGCCTGCCTCGTCTGCAGGTTATGCCCCGAGTGACATGCCCGTCAAGGCCAAGCGCAGCACCTACAACTACAGCCTTCCCATCACCGTCAAAAAGATGCGTGAGTGCCTCTGCTCGCCTGTGGCTCGGGGCTGATTTGCCCTCCCAGAGACGCTGAGCAAGATGGGCCTCTGGGCGGTGGTGGGGGGCTGGGGTGGGGTTTCCCAAGGGGCTGCTCTGGGGGGGCCAGCACGCCGGGGGAGAAACATCCCCCTATATTCCAGAATACTGCTGCTGTCCCCCGCAGCCAGCCAGCTCGTCACCATGCATGACCTGAAGCAGGGCCTGGGCCCATCGGGGATGGCCGGCACACGGAAAGCGACCTCCAACAAGTACAAGCTCAAGGTGGGTGCCCCCTGAGCCCCAGAGGAGAGCAGCCGCTCACCCAGTCGAGGGCGCAGCGGACCGTGGAGAGGAGGCACCTCCCTCGTGCAGGCCGGGTGCGCTCAGGCTCCCGGAGTCCCTGGCCGGGGCCACCGGGAAGGGCTTGCACAGGGACAGGCAGCTCTGCCCGCTGGTGCCTTCCAGGACGGCCTCGGGAAGCTCACCGAGGGCTCGCTGCGAACCACCCAGCCCTGTGGCCGGCCACTCAGGGCCTTCTGGGCACGTCTCAGAGAGGGGTGAGGGCGCCAGCACCTGCCTGTGGTGGCCGCTGCCCAGTGGGCCGAGTGCGGTGGGCTCGAGCGGGCAGAGCCACACAGGCCCCCCGGCCCCCTGCCCTGGGTGGGGGGGCACTGGCAGCCAGGAGCCCGGGACCCTCACAGGCTCTCGGGGTCCTGAGCACACCTGATGACGGGACTCTGGGCCTCCCACCCGCGTGGGCTGTCTGTCCCTAACCCGGCTCGGCTGCCCCGTGCGGGGAGCGGGGGGCACGGGGCACGGAGATAGGCGCCGTCCGTGCCCTCTTTTCATGAGACCGCCCTGTCTTGGCCTCAGTGGCCGTCCTGCCTTCAAGCTCTGTCATTTGGGCCACCGTCCCTCCCTGTAGAAAACGGACCCTCAGTAGACCCCACTTCTCAGCGGGTGCCAGCTGGTAGGAGGTGCTGAGGAACGCGGGCCGGCTGTAGAAAGCTCGCAAAGCTGGTGTGACAGTCCGCATCCTAGCACGTGGCCGGCCACGCGGGTGGCTCCCGGCCCCCCAGCCTGTCCGCACTGCCCGAATTGGGGGGCGGGGGGCCAGGAGCCAGGCCTGCCGGGTGCAGACTGGCTGGGGAGAGCTCCGAGCTCCGCCTCACTGCCCCATCCTCCCGTTCCCTCCACAGGACTCCGTCTACGTCTTCCGGGAGGGGGCCTTGCCGCCCTATCGACAGATGTTCTACCAGTTATGTGACTTGAACGTGGACGAGTACGTAGTGAGGGGCCAGGGCGGGGACGGTGGGGCTCGGGACTGAGGCGTTCCCTGCCCCTCTTCCGTTGGGTGTTGGCCGCAGCGGGAAGCCCTGCCCGGGGCAGCAGGTGCTAGGGCACCTCCGTCAGCCTCGTGGCCCACGGGGGCGGTTTCCAGGGTCCACCTGGGCCGCACCCCTGAGCCGCCACACTGGGCAGAGAGCTGCGCCCCCCCTCCATCATCCACATGGAGGCTCGGGACACGGTCCCTGTGCCTCCTGGCCGCCCCCCGAGTCCTAGTGACCTCCCAGCCCGTTGTTCTTGGTCATGTTATAAAGGGCGGGGGGGGTGGAGCACTGGGATGGGAGGAGAGGAGAGCACGTTACATGCAGCCGGAGTCAGTGGGAGCTGGGGTTCTCGCAGGAGAGCAGGCGGGTTTGCACCCTGCATGTGCGGCTTGGGGGCGGGGGCCACACTGGTCGGGGCCCCGGCTGGGAGGGGCCGGCTCTGGGGGGTGTTCCCCATGTGGGTGCTCCTCAGTGCCGCGGAGGGCGGTGCTAGTGCGGGCGGTCCCAGCGCTGGCCCATCTCTGCCGACCTGCCGGCCCCGTCAGCAGAGGGCCCCCAAACACCGAGTCCCGACCCCCAGGCTGCAGAGGATCATTCACCGTAACGACGGGGCCGAGAGCTGCTGCACGGAGCGCGATGGCTGGTGCCTGCCCAAGACCAGCGACGACCTGAGGGACACCATGTCCCTCATGATCCGGCAGACCATCCGCTCCAAGAGGCCTGGTGAGAGCGCTTGGGGTGCAGGGGGTCCCGCTCTGGGCCAGGGCCAGGATCCCTACAGGCCCTGCTCCCGGGAAATCACACCCCCGTGGACTCCTGCCTCCGGCAGCCAGATCCGCCAGGCTGCCCGCCTCTCCGTGGGTGGGAGTCAGGCTGCTCAGCCCGGGCCGGGCGGGGGTGTCCAAGGCAGGAGACGGGCCGGAGGGCAGGGCTGGGGCCGCCATCGTGGCCACCGCTCTGTGCCCTGACACCCCCCACACCTTTTCGAGCCCACCCTCTGTGGGCGCGTCCCGCCTGTCTCCTTGCACCAGGAGAGCGGGGGCAGCAGGTGTGGGGGACCAGGCAGCTGTGGCCGGTGGTGGGGGGGTGTGGGGAACAGACAGCACTTGCTGGTCTGTGAGTCTGATGAGGCAGGGGGAGTGTGAGCGAGAGGGCCCCCCTCCCGGCTTCCCCCCAGACCCCGCCAGACTCCCCGGGGCTGATGGGAGTGGGGGCTCTCAGCCTCATTTGGGACACGGCCCCATCTGAGAATCTGCTGGAGGCTCTGGACCCGTGAAGCCACCCAGCCTCCTCTGGGGAAGTGGTCTTCAAAACCGTTGGCTTCTGTGTTCCCCGAGGTGCCTGTTACACGGCAGAGAGCCAGGCCCCGGCCCTCTGCTGGCCCAGGCGGCTGCTCCAGGGCCTGAGCCCGACCCCCGTCGTGGTGAACAGGCCCCCAGCAGCCTGATTGCCGGCCTGGACACGGGGCACCTCTGTCAGGCTGAGGGCAGCAGTAGCTGGTCTGGGGCCACCCAGGAAGCCTGTGCTGGGACACACGTGGCTTTGTCTCTTGGCCCCAGCTCTCTTCTCCAGCCCGGCCAAGGCCGACCGGGGGAAAGAGCCGCTGACGTTTGAGTCTGGGGAAGACGAGGAGGACGAGGAAGAGGAGGAGGAGGACTTCAAGCCATCCGATGGCAGTGACAACGAGATGGAGACAGAGATTTTGGACTACGTGTGACACAGCCCTGCACCCCAGGCTGGGTGTCCTTGATCACACGGGACTGGTGACAGAGCCAGGACAAGCCGTGGCTCCCCAGTGCTGCCCATGGTAACCGGAGCGGCCGTAGGAGCCCCCCCAGAGGAAAGCTGGGGTCCCGGCACTGGGTGCAGCTGACCCTGGTCCCCTTGTGCCCGTGACACCTGCTGTGCAGGGCCGCCCTCCAGCCCTGGGTGCTTTGGGACACCCCCAGGGGGTGCGACCTGGCTTTACGCAGCCATGAGCCAGCCCAGCGTGCGGCAGGCTGAGCCAGTGCCCAGCACCTTTTCTGGCCGAGAACAGCAGAAGCTGGAGGGGATGATGTGGCCGGGGGAGGAGGGCGGTCTCTCCTCGGAGCTGATGACTGATGGCAGTGACGACTGGTGACCAGCGAGGAAGCTGGGCCGTGGTCACAGGTGGATGAAGACCGTCCTTGGGTTTGGATCCCGTGCATTTGGGACCCAGCTGGAGTTGTCCTTACAAATACACTTTCCCCAAGAGGAAGTGGTGTCTCACTACGGGTGTCCAAGCCACAGGAGAGCTTCCTCTTGCAGGTTGTGGGGGAGCAGCTGGGAGCGCCCTCGACGCCAGGTCCCAGACGGTCCTGCAGGCTCGGGCTCAGCCCTCCTTGCCCCACATGTGTTCTGGAGAAGTTTCTGGGGACGCAGACCGTGTGGCATCTCAGCTCCCTGGTGTGAGAGCAGAGGCGGTGCGGGGCTCTGGGGGGCGCAGCCGGCCCTGCCTGGGGAGCACTCCCACCCACACCGGGTCCTACAGAGCAGCCTGGGCCAGAGATGAGTCTGCTCACCCCCTTTCTTAGCCCGCAGACTGGGCTACTTAGTGTGATAGGTCCCTAAGTCACATTAATTCTAAAGTCCGAAGCTTCAGGCAAGCCCATCTGCTGCCCGGGCTCAGAGGGAGCCCCCGGGCTCACAGGTGGCCTAAAGTGGCTAGTCCTGGCCAGCTGCCTTGTGGAGCCTCCGGGGGCCCTGCTCCCTGCTGCGGGGACCAGGAGGGGGCCCTTCCCCCATACTCAGAATGACTTCCCGTAGAGCAGGTTCTCAGAAGGAAGAGCTGGACAGAGGTGTGTGTGGGTCAACAAAGCCCGTCCTTGTCCAGGGCAGGGGCTTCAGGCTCTTCCCTGGCTCGTGCTCACCGCCCAGCCGGAGGCACCGGAGCCCCAGCCCGGCTGCACAGCCCCTTCCCGGCTGCCTTACTCCAGCCTCTGGCCCGCTCTGCGTCCCCAGTGATTTGGATCCGGCCGGCCGGCAGGACGGGCCTGCGTCCGAGGCACCCGCCCCCAGGCAGCAGAGCGCTGCAGGGGCCCAGGCTGCGGGGCTGTCCCCTGGCTCCTGAGTGTGCTTCCCCATGGGAGGTAGACATGCAGTGGGGCCTGAGCATCCTCTGTGAGCCGCGACCCCAGGGGCAGCCCAACTCCAAGGCCCCGTCTCAGGCCTGTCCTTGGTGGCCCGCCTTTTCTAACTGGTAACTCTGGTGACCAGAGTCCTGTGCAGCCACACGAAACAGTGGCCACTTTTGCTGTCGCCCCCACTTCTGTGCTCAGTGTCCTCCCCTCCCCCCACTCTCTGACTCTCCCTCGGGCTCCGTTTCTGCTTGGCTTTGCCCCAGGGTCTTGATGTGGCCCGTTTCTGTGGCCAGAAAGCCTGGCTTTTCCTTAAGGAAGCCCTCGAGGTTGGGCTGGAGCCCACTTCCCGCTTTGCCTTGACCACCTGGGCCTCTTGTCTTCCCAGGACTGCACGTGAGGCCCCCCCAACTCAAGGGCAAAATCACCTGGGGGTCCCCACACCTGGCTCAGACTGCACACCCCGTGGGCCCTTGGTAATGAGGGTCAACCACACTGGCTGACCGGTGGTACCCAGCCATCTGTCCCAGAAGTCACATGCCCAGTTCCCTCCAAGGTCCCGCCGTCGAGCCGGGCATGGGTAGCAGGCAGGCCCGTTTCTTTGGGGGCACCACCAAGTCCCTGCGAATCAGTCCACCGGAACACAGGGCGCTGTTCACCCAGCAAGCCGGCTGCCTGGCGACCTTGTGCCTTGTGCCATCTGCCTGGGCTCCCAGGCAGGTAGTAAGCCACACAGGTGCACTGGGGCCGTGGGGACAGCCAGCCCTGGGAAATACAGCCTGTCCCCACGCCCTGTTTGTGCCTGTGTGTGTGCGCATGCGCATGACCTACTGTGTGACCTTGGCCCAGCACGACGCTAGCTGAAACAGCGGCTGTCTCCGGGCCCCAGGTACACCGCCTGGAGTGTGGCCAGGCTGGAGGAAGGGGCCCTCTGCGGGCAGCGGGCAGCTGCCAACTCGGACTCGCGGCTGACTCCAACCCCATAAATACCTGCAGGCCGGAGGGGAGGGCCGCACACAGGCTGGCGCACACCATGGGCCACCTGGGGCTGGTCGTCTTGGGCCTCACCTGCTGCTGGGCAGTCGTGAGCGCAGCGAAGGTAAGCGAGGGGCCGGCAGAGGAGCCGCTGTCTCCTCTCCCTAAGTGGGACCCGGAAACGGAACGGGGTACCGCGGAGGGCGGACAGGCAGGGTCACGGGCAAGAAGAGCCAGCCTGAGAAAGACCCCAAGGATCAAAATGGCATTTGTGGGCACTTCATGCTGACTCCTGAATAGCCTGTCAGATTAAGTACAGGATGCCGAGTTAACTCTGAACTTCATACAAACCATGGGAAGTTTTTGGTGTGGGTGTATTCTATACAATTTGGGGCATTTACTTATACTAAAAACAAAAGGTCAATTTATGTGACGTTCAAATGCAACTGGGAGCCCTCAGTCTTTATTTGCTGAGTCTGGGAACCAACCCTCTTCTGGCTCTTTCCAGAGCTGTCGATGTCCCCTTTTCATGGAAGGGGAGATGGGCCCACAAGCTCACAGCCACCAGCGGCTGAACAAAAACCTGGAGCCCCAGAGTGTGGCCCCCAAGAGGGTGGTCTCCTCCTGCCCGCTGGAGTCAGGAGGCCACCCGGGGCGGCCACGCCATTAGCTGCAGTGCCATGAACAAGGCAGGGAGAGGGCTTCGGGCTCGAGACCCCATGGACACGCAGCCCCGTGGTGTCCGCCCTCTTGCTGCCTCCCCCAGCTGCCCTGGGGCCTGCCCCTTGGCCCCGGAGGTTTGAGTGCTGGCCTTGGGCCCCTGCTGCCCCCAAGAGGAGGTCACTTTCTCCGGGGGGGGGCTTCTCTGAGGGCGGAAAGGCCAGGATTGCTCCCACTGTCCCAGCAGCCAGTGCCACCCTCCCTGCCTCGCCCCTCGCCCAGGGCCCTCGGGCCAGTCTCAGTTCTGAGAGGTGACTTCTCAGTCCCAAGGCACTGACCTGGCCTGCTGCCCCATCCCAGCAGCCGGGAGGCCTGTCAGAAAAGAGCCCCGGAGCCCCGAAACAAGGCTGCTCCCCTGAGAGGAGAGAAGGTGTGGGGCTGGGGGAGCAGACCCAGAGCGGCCCCCCTGAGGCACCCGACAGGTGTCGCTCCAGCCTCCTCTCCACTCCCCTGTTAGCGCAGACCTTACAGGGTGCTGGGACCCCAGCGGGGCCTGGGGGTGCAGGGCTGCTCTGCCCTTGGCCCCCTGGAACCTAGCGCAGGTGAGAGCCAGGAAGCAGAGCCCTGCCACAGGACCAGACGGATGGGGAGGCAGCCCGAGGAGGGGACGAGAGCCTGGCTCTCCCACAGGGCGACTTCAAGCGGGCAGGCCTCAGTTCCTTTCCGCGACAAGGGGCGGATGAGCACCAGCCCCCGGGCCCCTCGTGAAGACGGGCTGCGTCAGCCACGTGGGGCCAGCACAGGGTCGGGGCTGGGTACGCAGCAGTGGTTCTGACCTGGGGGCATGTGGGGCTTTCTCAGCACTGAGCACAAGGGCTTTGAGCACTTGGCACCAGGCCACCGACTCAAGACCAGCTGGACCCTGGGGGAGGGGGACACAAGGGGAGCAAAGGGGCCACGAGGGAGACATTGTCAACAGCCTCGTGGGCACAGCTAGGTGGCCATAGCCGAGATGCAAACCTCTGCCCCACCTCTCCTGGCCTGCTCCAAAGGCTCCCTGGAGTGGGAACACACTGGTTGACCCAGCTTCTCCCAAGATTCGGGGAGCGGGACCCTCTCGGGGCCCGGGACCAAGGCAGTAACCCGCTCCTCTAGCGACGTGGGCAAGTGGCAGGGCTCAGGTCGGCCCCTCCTGGAAGCTGTCTCTGGGGAGCCTCTGGGCACCCTGGGGCCTGCTCAGGTTGCCCCCCCCCCCCGTTCAGGAGACCCGCCTGAGCCTTGCCCCCCCCCCCCCACAGCTGGGCGCAGTGTACACGGAGGGCGGCTTCGTGGAAGGCGTCAACAAGAAGCTCGGCCTTCTCGGCGACTATGTCGACATCTTCAAGGGCATCCCCTTCGCCGCCCCCCCGAAGGCCCTGGAGAACCCCCAGCGGCACCCTGGCTGGCAAGGTGGGAGCGGGCAGGGGTGGGCGAGGCCCCGCGGCTGGGGGGGCCGTGGGGGGACTGCCACCCTCACTCTGGCCCCACCGGCCGCTCACAGGAACCCTGAAGGCCAAGGACTTCAAGAAGCGGTGCCTGCAGGCCACCATCACGCAGGACAGCACCTACGGGGAGGAAGACTGCCTCTACCTCAACATCTGGGTCCCCCAGGGCAAGAGGGAAGGTGGGTTCGCCCTCCCTGCACCCCGCAGGAGGCCCCCAAGCAGCCAGAGGCCCAGGCCCTGCCCCTCATGTGTGGGGGGCTCCGGAGCCGACCTTCCCTAAGATGGGCACAGGGTGCAGAGGGGAGCCGGGGGAGGGGGCGGCATCTGGGGTCACCGGGCCTCCTCCGCTCTGCCTTAGTCTCCCGGAACCTGCCCGTCATGGTCTGGATCTACGGAGGCGCCTTCCTCATGGGGTCCGGCCACGGGGCCAACTTTCTCAGCAACTACCTATACGACGGGGAGGAGATCGCCACACGGGGCAACGTCATCGTGGTCACCTTCAACTACCGCGTCGGGCCCCTGGGCTTCCTGAGCACTGGGGACGCCAACCTGCCAGGTCTGCCGGCCGTCCCAGGCGCCAGGGCGGGAGAGCGAGTGCGCCCCGGCCCGAGAGCTCTGAGCCGGCAGGGGCGCGTCTCAGCTCCCCTCGTGCTCGAGCAGCTCCCGCCAGTCCCCCTGGAAAGGCCCGGAATCCCCTCCTCGGAGCCAGGGAGCTGGAGAGGCGCCGTGAGATGCAGGAGCCCCTGGGTCGCTGCAGCGGAAGAACAGAGGCTGCCAGGCAGAGAGACAGAGAGACAGACAGCCGGAGTGGGACCCAGAGTCCCAGGGGAGCAGGGGGCCCAGGGAAAGAGAGAAGCTAAGACTGTGACGGGGAAATGCGGGAGCCGCACAACAGACAGACAAGGGGGGCTGTGGCAGGGAGGGAGAGAGAACAGGCTGGTCCTCTTGCTCCCCATCCCCGCCCCCAGCCTGAGCCCCACACCCCCCAGCGCCCCACCCGACCAGCCTCCGGGGGACCCACCATTCAACGTCCTGGGTCTCTATGCAGTCGAGGGCATTCTCAGCCCCCTCACGTGCATTGTGCACCCCATGTGGGCCGGGCCCCGGCACTCCCAGCCCTGGTCCTGGGTCCCTGATGAAGGCCCATCCCCCACCCTGCCCCCCAGGTAACTATGGCCTTCGGGATCAGCACATGGCCATCGCTTGGGTGAAGAGGAACATTGCAGCCTTTGGGGGGGACCCCAACAACATCACTATCTTTGGGGAGTCAGCTGGAGGCGCCAGCGTTTCTCTGCAGGTCCGGGGCCCCCGAGGGGGGACTTGCCCCCAAGGGTGTGGGAGGGAGCCATTGGGGGCAGGGAGCAGAGAGCCTGGAACAGATGTGTGGGGTGTCCTCGGCTGAGCCCGGGGTGGGAAGGTGGCGTGAAGCCTTGGTGACCGGACCTCTGTGTGCCGCAGACCCTCTCTCCCTACAACAAGGGCCTCATCCGACGAGCCATCAGCCAGAGTGGCGTGGCCCTGTGCCCCTGGGCCATCCAGAAGAACCCCCTCTTCTGGGCCAAGAGGGTAAGGAGGAGCTGTGGAGGGCAGGGGAGGGGCCTCCCTCCTTCCCGCTCTGTCCTGGACTCCAGCCCCCTCTGCCCAGAGCACGGGCCTCACCCACCGCCTACCCCCGACTCCAGATCGCCGAGAAGGTGGGCTGCCCCTTGGACGACACCGCCAGGATGGCCAAGTGTCTGAAGGTTACCGACCCGCGTGCCCTGACCCTGGCCTATAAGATGCCGCTGGCCGGCATGGAGTGTGAGTGGGGGCTGCCGGGCGGGGTCTGGGGGCTCCGCCGGGTCGGGCGAGGGCCACGCTCCTGGAGGAGAGGGCCTACTGGCTCTGAGGCGGGCCCAGCCCCAGATGCTAGCGTCCCCCGGCAGCCTGCTGCCCCCGGCCCCCTCGCAGGCCCGCCCAGTCGCCCCGCTGTAAGGAGGGCCGTTCTTCCTCGTACCCGCGGTGGTCATGACCCCTTTGAGCAGCCGATGAGCACGTGGGCTCCAGCCCCCGACAAGGCGCACATCCGCGGCCATTTGGGCACAATTTGGGGGAGATTCATGGACCCCAAACCAGGAGCCTTTGTCCTAGACGGTCACTTGTTCTTCCTGCCGCTCCTGCAGTCAGCACGCACCTAGCTCTGCCCCTCTGGGCCCGGGGAGCCAGGGACCTCGACCGCCCGGGGGCTGGGATTCGCTCTTGCTCACCCTTTTGATGCTAAATAAGAAAATGAGAGGCCCCATCATTTGCATCTTTACCGGATGCCAATGAAACCAAAAGTATTCTAAGCAAAACGGACGCAAAGCAAACACGTGACCTCACCCGCAAACCAGTCATTTCCCTCTGGCGTGCGCGGGAAGGAAAACCAGCCGACCTAGGCCTCCCGAAGGCCCTGCCTCCACCTGCGCTGAGCCAGCTCTGCGGTCCTTTTGGGGCCAGTTCAGGGGGCTGCAGGACAATGTGAGCCCCACAGTTTCTGGCAAACACGCTGGAACCCAGCCCCGAGGTGGGGGGGAGGGCGCTTTCTCCATCGGTCCTCTCCATTACTTCCCCATCTACCTCCCAGAGGCTGGAGGGAGGACGGCCTCGGGCTCCAGACCAGTGGTGCTCTGCCTAAGGGATGCGGCTGGACATCCTGCAGGGCGCTGGACCTAGGATTCTCCTGCCCTCAGTGTCAGTGGTGCTGAGGCCGGGGAAGCCGGGTCTGGATCAGAGGAGGCAGGAGGTCGGGCTGGAGTCGAGTCTGGGTAGGGGACATGTCAGAGACTGCTTCTCTCCCACCCAGACCCCATGCTGCACTATCTGGGCTTCCTCCCTGTCGTCGACGGAGACTTCATCCCCGATGACCCCGTCAACCTGTACGCCAACATGGCCGACATTGACTACATCGCGGGCACCAACAACATGGACGGCCACATCTTTGCCAACATCGACATGCCAGCCATCAACAAGGACAAGCAGCAGGTCACGGAGTAAGCAGTGGTGGCAGGGCCCAGGGGGCAGTGCCCAGGGGCAGCTCAGGGAGGTCAGCCCCGGGTTGGGGGGGGCCCCGTCCGTGGCCCTCTGCTGGGTGGGGGTGCAGATACCCTCCCACCAGCACTGGGTGGAGGGTCCAGTGCCCGGCGTGCTCCCTGCAGCGAGGACTTCTACAAGCTGGTCAGCGGGCTCACCATCACCAAGGGGCTCAGGGGTGCCAACACCACCTTTGACATCTACACTGAGCCCTGGGGCCTCGACGCGTCCCAAGAGACCAAGAAGAAGACCGTGGTGGACTTTGAGACCGACATCCTCTTCCTGGTGCCCACCGAGATCGCCTTGGCCCAGCACAGAGCCAATGCCAAGTGAGGACCTGGGCGGGGAGGCTCCCTGGGGAGGCCCACCCACCTGGGATGGAGGCCCCGAGGCCTCTCGGGAGGGTGGCTCACAGGGGTCTGCGAGGCCTGGGAAAGCCGGGCTCGGCTCCCCAGCTGGGCCTGCGCCACCTGCTTTGTCCAGGCCTGACAAGACCTGAGAGGGCCCCTCCTCAGCTCTCAGCCTCAGGGGCCTTTGCAAAAGCCTCCCATGATCCTCTGCCCAGCCCGGCACCGGCACCGCGGGCCCTCTCTCACCCCACAGCCCTCCCCACTGAAATGTTCTTGAGTCGGTCAGCCTTCCACCCCTCGTGCTGCGTCGAAGGAAAGAACCCTGGATGATGATGGTCTCTGGTTTCAACTTGACCCACTTTCAAAATAACTTTGGCCTGGCACCACGTTAAAAATCTCTATATGATACTAGCCAATGAAATAAAAAAAAAAAAGTTAGGAATACTTGAGAAGTATTCCTAGTCGTCTTTCTAGACGACATCATACCTAGCACCCAGAACGAAAGCCTCGCAGCAACTAGGCAATAAACGTTTGCCTGAGCTTCCTGTCAGTCAAGGCAAAAAGGGAAACACCTGAGGGCTTATACCTTATCCAGTTAAATTAAGATACAAATTCACTTGCAGGGCAAAAAAGATCTTTCTTGATACTGAATTTCAGGAGGAAGCTGCCTTAGTGGGTTTTGTGGAGGTGAATTAAAAACACAACTCAAATTGTAGACGCCCCGAATCTGGGGCTTTGGCCCACGGCTTTCCTTTTCCCAGGTGTCAGGATCCCAGTCTTCATGAGGCTTGTGGGAATTCCCCAGCCCCTTCCCTGCTCTCCCCATGGCTCCCTCCGGAGCCCACACCTGCTCTGGGTGGCCCCGGGTGAGCGCCTTGCAAATGGGTGGTCTCCCCCCCACTTCCTCAGGAGTGCCAAAACCTACACCTACATGTTCTCCCACCCCTCTCGGATGCCCACCTATCCCAAATGGGTGGGAGCTGACCACGCAGATGACATCCAGTACGTCTTTGGGAAGCCCTTCGCCACGCCCCTGGGCTACCGGACCCAAGACAGGACGGTCTCCAAGACCATGATCGCCTACTGGACCAACTTTGCCAGAACTGGGTAAGGCAGCAGTGAGGCTGAGCCCAGAGCCCCTGACCCTGCAGGCCTGGGTTCTAGTCGCTGTTTCCTCGCTTACACAAGCTCCCCCAGCCTCCGTACCTCTGTCTGTCTGTGAGGACAGGGTGCTGCCCTGAGATCAGCACCCCCTGGGGCTCCGCATGCCCAGCCAGTGCCCAGGCGCCATACTGTGAGGGGCCCTGATGGTAGGGATCGGCGCAGGGTGGGGAGGGCTGTCCAGGCAAACCAGGGCCCAGATGGGCTAGGGACACAGATCTCCAGCCTCTGTGAGTCCCCAGCCCACACCCAGCCTTTTTCTTCCTTGCAGGGACCCCAACATGGGACATTCGGCTGTGCCCACACACTGGGACCCCTACACCATCGAAAATGGTGACTACCTGGAGATCACCAAGAAGGTGGATAGAAACTCCATGAAGCAGCGCCTGAGGACCAATTACCTGCGCTACTGGACCTTGACCTACGAGGCTCTGCCCACAGTGAATGGAAATGGGGCTGTCCCCGCCCCTCCCTCGGGGGACTCTGATGCCGCCCCCGCCCCCCCCTCGGGGGACTCTGATGCCGCCCCCGCCCCCCCCTCGGGGGACTCTGATGCTGCCCCCGCGCCCCCCTCCGGGGATTCTGATGCTGCCCCCGCACCCCCCTCGGGGGACTCTGATGCTGCCCCTGCGCCCCCCTCGGGGGATTCTGATGCCGCCCCTGCGCCCCCCTCCGGGGATTCTGATGCTGCCCCTGCACCCCCCTCGGGGGACTCTGAGGGGGCTCAGATGCCCATTGCCATCGGCTTCTAATGTCCTCGGCCCTAAGAAGCCATAAGGTGAGACCCGGGGGACCCACCTCCCCTCCAGAGCTCTTCCTGAATAAAGCTTCATCTCTCTGTCCGGCGTCTTCCTTTGCTCCCAAGCCCCAGCTGGAGGAAGCAGGGCTCTCGGGCTGCAGGCCCAGCCGCTGGGTCGACCGCCTTTCCCCATGGTGTCCGTCAGTCCTCAAGCTCCAGGAAGTCTGGAGAACCACCCTCGTTCAGCGGGGAGGAAACAGGTTTGCAGAAGTGAAGTGTCAGAGCAGGACTGGGCTTCAGGTGCCGGTCCCTCTGCCCTGGGCTGCTGGTTTCCAGAGGACAGGGCTGGCGGTGGCCACAGGTTGGGAGAAGAGCTGGGCTCTGGGGGCTGTGGCCTCCCCTGGACCCGTGGAGCCCAGCCACACCAAGTCCTCTGGGGTGCGGGCAGGGACCTCCGTGTTCTAACTGGGGTCTGGGCAGCTGGCCTGAGAGGAGGAATGGATTGTGCTTCCTGCTGGATGCGAGTTGAAGAGAGAACAGAGGATTGCACTGGAAGGTCAGAAGCAAAAGGTGCAAGAGGGTTGGGCACTGGGTGGCTCTGGCAGAGCTGGGGGGCGGGAGGTGGAGGTCAGGGTCAGGGCCATTCCCACATCTGGGAGTATGGGCACCCGGCATCGGGCCGTGTACTTAAGCACCCTGAGGTCACCATGGCCTCGGTGGGGGGTGGGGGACACCAAGAGGGGGTCACACGCCCCAGTTCATGAAACTCCAAAGCTAGTGCTCGAAACGATGTTGAGGGGGTGTCTTCCCCACCCCTTACCCATTCTTCCGACTCTGTGAGGCCATGCTGAGGGCTCAAGGGAGAGAAGAGTCTGGAGTCCTAAGAAGCTCTGCCTGGTGGTGGGGGTTGGGGCAGGGGACAGCAGTCCCCGGGAGGCAGCCAGCACGCTTTCCCTCTCTGCCCACAGACGGAAGACTGAGGTCTGGGGAACCGAGTCCTATGGCCCCATGCAGCAGAGCAGTGCAGGGGCAAAGCCGTCCCCCCAAGAAGGAGGGTGCAATCGGGCTGTGACCGCCCTGGCTACCCCGGGCTTCCTGGCTTAGTCGAGGGCTCTCGGGGGTGAAGAGGGGATTCCCTGTCACGGACTGAGGGCATGGACCCTTGTGGCAGTGTAGGGCTCTCCCGGTGACCATCCCTGCTCTTGGCCAATGGAAGCACAGGGACGCAACAGTGGGTCCCTCCTCTGCCACATTAGTATGCACACGACTTCTCTAAGTGTTTCTGCCTGCTCTCAGGAGCCTCCAGGCACTGCAGGAGAAACCTCAGACCCCCTGGCCCCTGCCCCGCCCCAGGCCAGCCCTGGGACGGGCACTTCCAGCCCTTACTGGGGGAAAGCACAGCCATGCCTGCCTGTCATTCAGGAAATCGCATCCCTGGAGGTCTAGGCCACGTCAGAATGCCTGGGTGGCTCAGTCGTTGAGCGTCTGCCTTCGGCTCAGGTCGTGATCCCAGGGTCCTGGGATCGAGCCCCACATCGGGCTCTCTGCGCGGCGGGGAGCCTGCTTCTCCCGCTACCATTCCCTCTGCTTGTGTTCCCTCTCTCGCTGTGTTTCTATCAAATAAATAAAATCTTTAAAAAAAAAGAATGCCTGGGGCATGGGGAGCCGGTGTGCACCCAGCCCCGGGCTGCACAGAGAAGGCCCATCTGGCGGAGGCCAGCCTTGCTGGATGTCTGGGGGTCTGGGGGACACCTGCCGCTGTCGGGTCACACCACGATCCATCGGGCTTTTACCTTTACAGCCCATAGCCAGAACGTGAAGTTGAAAATACACCTGATCCCTGAACAACATGGGGGTTAGGGGTGCCAACCCCCCCCCCACAGTCAGAAATCCACATATAACATTTGACCCCCCAAAACTTAACATCTAACAACACCCTTACTGTTGACTAGAAGCCTTATTGATCGCACAAACGAGTAACACATTGTGTGTGTATTATAAATCATCTTACAATAAGTAAGCAAGAGGAAAGAGAATGTTAAGAAACTCCTAATTCCACAGATCGTATGGAGAAAGAGCTGTGTGAAAGTACCCCCACCCCTCCCCCTGCCGCCCCCCAGTTGAAACCTGTGATGTTTGCTTAAGGGTCAACGCCAATTAGGGAGGCGCAGGCTGGCAGCTGTCCAGGGTCCTGGAGGCTCCCCGCAGGGCCAGGTGCTAACCCTTTATGCTAACCTTCAATGGTGAAGCCCAAGGAGGACAACTCGGGAGGGACAGCACCTGCTTCCCACCCTGTTGACACGTCTCACTCTTCCCTTGGTGATGCCATGCCCTTGGGTCGGCGGTCTAGGTGGGATTCCTCCCCCCGCCCCCCTGCCTCATTTTTCAACCCTCCTGCAGGAGAGGTTCGAAGCACCCACTTCCTCCATGACAGAACCAAATCACAGACCTGGACAAAGAACACAGCCATCCCAGGGGGCTGCTGGCTCTAAGGGCTCCGGCCCAGCTACCTTTTAGGACAAGTCGGTACCAACAAGACTGGGGACTGCCCGATCCGGTGGACTTCAGAACCACACGGTCTGGGAATTCATCTCGACCCGTGAGGGGGAGTGGGGTGGTCTTTCATGGGCAGGACTCAGCACCCTTATCCTCACGAACCAGCGCCGAGCTGGGATTCATCAGACCCCAGCCAGGATGAGTGACCCCCGCGTGCCTGGCCTAGAGAGGTGCACAGGGTGGGGGCTTTCTAGCGTGTCTCTGGGCAAAATCAATAACATAAAGAGTTGCAGGGAGGCTGGAATTCCTAGTTCATAGGTGGCAGAAATGCTTATGGAATAAGGATCAGCTGAAGCCTTAAGGCTGCTTTATAGATCTTTCCCCTGAATTCAAAGTAAGCAGGAGAAGAAGGTCTAAGGACAGAGGTGAGGACGCCGGGAGGACTCTGGTTCAGGTAAAGGGCTGACCATGGGGCCCCTGGGGAGAACTTAGGGTGCCAAGTCCTGCTCGACCATAGTCCACTGGCTAATAACCTTCTCCTGGCCTTTTCCCTCCCACGCTGCACATTTTGATCTGTTCACAACCCCCATCCCCGCCACAGAATGCTGATGGAACTCAAATTTACCCCTGAAACTTGCAAGTTCCTAACTGGTCACACGTTCCTAATCCTAAACCCCAATAAAAAGCAGAAAATGTTCCCTCTTCCTCCAAAGCTATAGAAAGTCAGGCACGGTTCTGGGTCAGGAAACGGACCTTGCAAATGTTATTGTTTAAAAACCAACATGAGGGGCGCCTGGGTGGCTCGGTGGGTTGAAGCCTCTGCCTTCGGCTCAGGTCATGATCTCAGGGTCCTGGGATCGAGCCCCTCATCGGGCTCTCTGCTCAGCGGGGAGCCTGCTTCCCCTTCTCTCTCTGCCTGCCTCTCTACTAGTGATCTATCGCTGTCAAATAAATAAAATCTTTAAAAAAAAAACAACAACATGAAATATACACAACATAAAACGTGCCCATTTAACTACTTCTAAGAGTACAATTCAGTGACATTAGTGCCATTCGCGCCGTTGTGCAAACATCACGGTAACGAGTTCCAACACTTTTTCATCACCTCCCAGCGGAAACTTTGTACTCGCTAATCAATAACACCCTGTTCTCCCTTCTCCCCTCCCCCACCTGGTAGTCTCTTCTGTCTACCCCCCTCAGTTTGCTGCTCTAGATATTCCTAGATTTATCCGAGGTGGGGTCGCGGCGTTTTCAAGGTCTGTCTGCTGTGGGGCGCGTCAGGACGCCCGCCCTTTGGACGGCTGGGTCCATTTCCAGTGTGTGTCACTGCCGCACAGTCACAGCACATCCTTACAATCCTCTCTGCTCCTGTGCGGTTGGTGGTAACGTCCCCGCTTTCGTTGCAGATTTCAGTACCGTGCTTTCCCCCCTCGGTCAGTCTCACTAAAAGGTTTGTCAGCTTTGGTGGTTTTTTTCCCCCTGGCTGAACTGTATTGTTAGGTGACTGACTTGGAATCTGTCTTCTTGTGTGATGTAGGCATCGGCAGCTAGAAATTCTGCCATCAGCCTTGCTTCTGTGACTGCGTCCCATGACTTACAGTACGGTGTGTTTTTGTTTCCGCTCGTCTCAAGGCATTTTCTGACCTCCCTTGTCATTTCTTCTTTGGCCCGTGGGTTATTAAAGGGCGTGTTGTTTGGTTTCCACATACTTCTGAGTATTCCCGTGTTCTTTCCACCGTTGCCTTCTGCTTCTCTTCCACCTGACTGGGGCGCTGGGGTGGCTCAGTCGTTAAGCGTCTGCCTTCGACTCAGCTGATGGCCCCAGGGTCCTGGGATCGAGCCCCACACAGGGCTGCCTGCTTGTCGGGAGCCTGCTTCTCCCTGTCCTCCCTGCTTGTGATCTCTCTCGCTCTCTCTTAAGTAAATAAATATCTTAAGAAAAAAATCCCAAAAAACCAAAGCAAATCTCTTTGAACACAGCATATTGGTGGAGCATGTTTTTTAAATCCATTCTGCCAAACTCTGCCTTTTATGTGGAACATTTAACCCATTTATATTTAATTACTGATGACTTCCTTCCTCCATTACCTATTTGTTTTCCGTATGTCCTATATGCTTTTTGTTCAATTCCTGCACTACTGCTTTTTATGGATTTAGCTGATTATTTTCATAGTGCACACTTTTGATTCCCTTCTGCCCTTTTGTATGTATTTCTAAAAAAGATTTTATCGGTTACCTTTGGGGTTGCAATTACCATCTTCAACTTAGAGCAACCTAGTTTGATAATACTAGCTTCATTCAGTAGTATATGCTCAGCTCTTTTAAACTCCCATCCCCACTTTATGTTGTTACTGTCACAGACTACATCTTTATGTATCCTGTTCCCATTAATACAGATTTACAGTTTTATAAATTTGCTTTTTACATTATACAGAAAAAAGGAGTTACACACCTAAAGTGAAATAATAAAGGCTTTTATAATGATCTGGTACTAATCTATTAGTGCCCTTTTTTTCCATATGGCTTTGAGTTACTGTCTAGCATTCTTTCACTCAGCCTGGAGGATTTGTTTGTAGGATTTCTTTTAGGCAGCTCTACTGATAACAGAATCCTTTAACTTCCTTTATCTGGGACTGTCCTCATTTTCCTACATCCTGAAGAGATAGTTGGCTGGATATAGATTTCCTTTTCCTTTCAGGACTTTAAATAAATAAATATAAATATGTTATCCCCTTGCCTTCTGGCTGCCACCTTTTCTTGTAATCTTATTGAGGACCCCCTGTACATGATCGCTTCTTTCTCGCTGCTTTTGAGATTTTCTTTCTGTTTTTCAATAATCTGATTATAATGTATCTCAGTGTGGGTCTTTGAGTTTATCTTACTTGGAGTCCATTGAGCTTCTTCTTCTTTTCTTTTTAAAGAAAGATTTTATTTATTTGACAGAGAGAGAGAGATCAAAAGTAGGCAGCGAGGCAGGGAAAGAGGGGGGAAGTAGGCTCCCCCCTGAGCAGAGAGCCTGATGAGGGGCTCGATCCCAGGACCCTGAGATCATGACCTGAGCCGAAGGCAGAGGCTTTAACCCACTGAGCCACCTAGGTGCCCTCCACTGAGCTTCTTAATGTATATAGATTTAGTCTTTCATCAAATCTGGGAAGTTTCCAGCCATCATTACTTCAAATAATCTCTTTGCTCCTTTCTCTCTTCTTCTGGGACTCTCGGTATGCAGATGCTGTTAATTTGATGATGTCACCCAACTCCCACAGGGGACTGTTCATTTTTCTTCATTCCTTGTCCTTTCTGCTCTTCAGGGAGAATAATGTCGATGGCCTTATCTTCAAGTTCACTAATTCTCTCTTCTGCCTGTGCCAATCTGCCCCTGAACCCCTCTGGTGAGTTTTTTCATTTCAATTATTGTACTTTCAGCTCCAGAATTTCTTTAAAAAAAAAAAAAGATTTTATTTATTCATTAGAGAGAGAGAGAGGCAGAGGGAGAAGGAGAAGCAGGCTCCCTGCTGAGCTGGGAGCCCGACATGGGGCTCCCCGATCCCAGGACCTGGAGATCATGATCTGAGCCGAAGGCAGATGCTCAACCATCTGAGCCCCCCAGGTGCCCCATAGCTCCAGAGTTTCTATGTGCTTCCTTTTCATATTTCTCCTTAGTAAGTTTCCTATTTGTTCTTATATCGTTCCCTGGTTTTCCTGGGGATTTTTTGCTGTCGTGGTTTCCTTTAGCTCACTGAGCACATCTGAGACAGTCAACCTAATGTCTTTGACTAGTAACTTCGATGCCGGGGACTTCATCAGGGAAGTCTGTCACATTCTTCTTTCCTCCATACCAGCACTGTTTTCCTATTTCTCTGTGTGCTTTGTAATTTGTTGGGAGCTGGACACTGAGGAGGACAATGTGGCGACGCTGGAAACCAGACTCTCCTCCTCCGGGCTTACTTCTGTTGCTCGAAAGCTGCAGTCTCGCGTTTTCACAGCGACTTTTCTGAACTATGTTGTTCCGCGTATTTCTTGTCGTTCGGGGACTGAAGCCTCTGTCCTGCTGCCTTGTGGTCAGTTTGGGGACAGGCAGAGATCTCCGCTGTGACGTCGCACGGCTGTTTGTCATCACACACTGCCCTGGCTGTTGTGCAGGGTGAGGTTCCAAAGTCCCCAGATGGTTCATTCTGATCGTTTTCTCCCCCCTCCTAATGGTCTCCATGGAGAGACTGACCCTGGGGCTGCTTCTTCTGTAATTTTCTCTCACAAATGTTATTTTTATTCTATTTTTTAAATATCTTATTTGAGAGTGAGCGAGCACAGGTGGTGGGGCGGGGCAGAGGCAGTGGGAGAAGCAGACCCCCCGCAGGGCTCGATCCGGGATCCCAAGAGCCTGACCTGAGCTGAAGGGAGATGCTTAACTGACCGAGCCCCCCGGGGTGCCCCACGAATGTTATTTTTAAAGACACCCAGGCTTCCGGGCTTGTTGCTAAGCCCTGCGAAAGCACCTCCAACCTCGAATCCCAAGGGTGCTGGGGGGCTGACCTGGCTCAGTGCCCGGCTTAATGACCTTGAGCTAAGCACCTGCTCCATGAAAGACAGGCCTGCACGTTTCCTTAAGCGAACGAGAGGAAGGCCGCCTGGATCTGCTTGTTTCTCCCGCACGCAAATAAACCGGAAACCGTGCAAGACTTCCTATTTGAACGCGGACGTCGAGAGTCTGTATCTCATTTCCATGAGCACAGGAAGTGAAAGAACCAAACCCCGACCCCAAGCTATAGTAGAAACCGGATTTTAATATAAGATTCAAGTCTAGCGTTTGCTATTTACAACAAATAAATATCGCCCCTCCCCAACTGGTAAACTTTTTTTGTTTTGTTTTTGCCTTTTATACAAATATTCAACACCCCTCCCTTTCCCCCGAATCCTCCTTTCCCACGAACCCCCGTCTCGTGTGGCCTCGTGAAGCCCAGGGCGCAGCGGTGAATGGCACTTGCAATGTCGTGAGTCAGTGGCAATGGGCCGTCGCGGAGCCCGTCCCCGCTCACGGGGTGAAGAGTGTGGTCTGTGGAAAGGCTGCCCCTCCTCCTCTCCCGGCGGACGGCGGGGCGGGGGTGGGGGGGGCGAGACTCCCTTGCTCTGTCGGCCCCGGCGGTGGTATCTTTGGTGCAGCCTGGGCAAGGCTAGCGCGTCGGAAAGAGGGCCCGGGACCCGGGCAGGGCCGGGGCCCGTGGGCGTGAGGAGAGAAGTGCAGTGGTCGGACCCAGTAGATGAGTGGGTGCCCTGGGGTGCCCTGGGCACAGGTGGCAGTGACCCACACCTGAGTAGGTGCGAGGGAAGTGCACGGAGGGCAGAGCCCGGCGGCAGCGCTCCTTGGCAAATGTCAGCTAGTCCTCTAGTTCCAGAGAGCGGAAGGCACCTAAGGCAGCGAGTGGTCCACGGGAGGCCAGGTCGGCCCAGCAAACAGCAGGCGTCAATCCCGGCAGCAGGAGGGGCTCAGGGTGAACCTGGAGTCTGGGGGTGGCCTGAGCTGGCAGGCCAGGCAGAAGGTGCCTGCCCGGCCTGGGCCACTGAAGTCTCTAAGTGCTTGGTTGTCCAGCCAGCCAGCCCCCGACAGAGCGGCCTGTGGCCGGCCGGCGCCAGGGACTAACTAGAAGATGCCCTTGGCAATCTTGAGTCCCTTCTGCTTCATGCGAGGCAGAGTTGAGCTGGTGCCGTGCCTGACCTTTGCCCCCTTTGTGAAGGTCCGTTTCCTGAGGACAAAGTCGTAGTTGGCGGTTGAGTTCATGGCGTAGAACACATTGGCTTTGTCAGGAATCTTCAGTTCTGGTCGGAAAGAGGCAGGGAGAGGCTCAGAGACGCTTATGGGCCCCCCACCCAGAGCAGGCCTAAGCCCAAGACCCGAGACCCTCAGTCCAACATCAGGAATACCGATGATCCCTCTGAATGATCCCCGCTGAGGAGACTGATGGGCACTCGGGGAAGCCAGGGACTCTTGTTTACAAAGGGACTCCGAGTCCATAAGTCCCCACCTCGGTCTGGACATCTGGCCCAATGCCCTGCTGCCTTCACCGACCATGATCTCGAGCCGGAAGAAGCTTTCTAGCTTCTTCTGTTCCGGAAGCCGGAAGAATCCAAAACACCTCCTCTAAGTCCTGCCCTACTCGAGACCAAGGTTGGGGGCCCAGCAAAGGGCAGGCCTTGCCCCGGGTCTTCTGTGGATAGGAGGAGCCTGCTACAACCTAGATCCACTCAGCCTCTTGCCCCTGCCTCCCCTTCTCTACCCTACCCTGCCCTGGGCCTCAGTCTTCCTGTCCTGTAAGATGGGGGCTGCACCTACCCAGTCTCCCCTAACCCTACCAAAATGGTACCAGAAGGTGAGAGAGGGTTCTGGAAACAACTTCTGGGGATGCTGGGGTCACCCTGAATTGTCTGGACTAACAGCTGACAGCTCAAGGGAAAGAACAGAGCCCCACGTCTCTAGAGGTCTGTATGGATTAGCCCCTGGCTCATCATCTCCCTCGTGGGGATGAGGAATCCGCAGATGATGTGAGGGCCGCGTCCCGCTCTTCGAGGCCCACCGCCCGCCTCCCGGTCCATGCTGACTGCGGTTCTGCCACTTTCCCAGCTCTCGCCCACCGAGCTGGGCCCCTCGTAACCTGTGCTCAGTGTCTGCTCTGGTCTGAACGTTCAGTGTCTGCTCTGGTCTGAACGTTCGTGTCCCCAGACTTGCATGGGAATCCACACGCCTGGAGCGATGGGGCCTCTGGGCCATGATAGGGTCGTGGAAGCGGAGCCTCAGGAACGGGACGGACACATAAAAGGGGCCCCTCGCCCCTTCTGCCGCGTGAGGGCACAAGTGAGGGTCTGCCCCCGGGGAGAGGGCCCTCACCGGCACCTGACCCTGCCGGCACCCACGTCGTGCATCGGGAGGCATAAGTCTCAGGATTTACCAGCCCCCTAGCCCCCAGTGGCGCCTTACGGCAGCCCCAGCGGACGAAGACAACACCACACGTGCGTGGACTGTAACATATTTGAGGCCCGGTCCACGGCAGGCACGATTCCTTCTGAAGCACTCCTTTCCCATCTCAGCCAGGGCGCCCCCGCGAGCGGCCCCTGGGCTTGGCCACCTGGCCGCTCGGCCCCAGAGGAAAAGCCCTTCCCCTTCCCTCCTTGGTGCTGCTGGCCTTGAGTTTGGTCTCCCACAGCCTGGTCACATCCAGCCAAGGGCACGCACGTGCCGGGGGCCGGTGAGGGCGCCAGCATGAGGCCACCCAACCCCTCCGGTGGGTGCGCGGGGTTCCGGGAGCGCCGGCCCCGGGCCTGGGGCTGAGGTGTGGTGCTGCCTCCCCACGGCCCGCCCCTTGCACCCCCAGACTTACTCCGATCGTCGGAAATAACCTGCACTAGCTCGTAGTCGTCCGGCTCGTCCTCATCTAGGTTGTGTTTGTCCATGGCCTTGCGGATTACGGCCGGGGCCTTATCTTGGCTGGTTACCTAGATTGGGGATGGGGCAGACTGTCAGGGCGAGGGGCCTGGAGAAGACCCCCCCCCCCGCCAACGTGTAGCCCCGGGGACCCCTGGAGATGCCCCCCACTGCACACAAAGGCTCAGCTTCTGGCAGGGTGCCAGGTCCACAGGGGCCCCTCCATCTGGCCCTGCCCTGGGAGGCCTCCGTGCAGGAATGGGGGGCTTTTCTCAATTGTTCCTGTGCCCCCATTCTCCTATAAGCCTGCTACCTCCTCCCATGCCACCTCGGAAACCTGTTGCCCCTGGGGGCTGCTCCCCTTGATCCTGCCCCCCCGAAGGACAATGGGATCAATGGATCCGGAGAAGACACAGCGTCTAGGCCCAGCCCTGGAGGGGAGAGAGGAGCTGGCCAGACGCCCAGGGGCTGCCTCTGTGCCAGGCCTGCGTTGGCTGGAGGCTGCGGTGGTGGTCAGCACGGCCAACCCCTCCTGCCTCGACCCCAAAGGCCATGGTGCAGACAGGCTTGGACATGGGGTCGCACGGGTGACCGTTAATGACACTCAAGCATTCCTGGTGGGGAGGAAGCTCAGCTCAGGGTGGGTGTGTCACAGGGCACCTGACCCGGTGTGAGCGGATGGGGGGGACCTGCGGGGAGTGCAAATGGCCCCCCTGCAGCCGGAGTTCTGGAACATGAGATCCCCCGCCCCCTTCAACACACGCTGCTGGCCCCCTGTCCCTGCTCCCTGCCTCCCCACCAGCCTCCCTGCACCTCCTGGCCCCAGCCTGGCCCCATGGAGAAGCCCCAACTCCCTGCTGCCTGCCCTCTGCTCCAACCACTGGCAGCTTCAGTCTCCCTCCGAGGAGATCTAGACCCAAGCTCTGAGCCCTCGACCGCAGGCCTCCGGCTGGCTGCTCCTTCCAAGCCCCAGGCCTCCCGTGTGGCGCCTCCTCCTTGAAGCCCTCCCGGGCCCTCGCCCTCCGGGGAAGCTTCTCCTCGGCTCCCTCCCGGCCCCGCGGCAGCTCAGCCCGGGCGCGGCGGGCACGCACCAGGATGCTCTTGTACATGTTGCCGTTGTCCACGTCCAGGCTGACACGGATGATGCAGCAGTCGCCCACCTGCTGGTTGTAGAGCGGCAGCGAGGAGCTGTAGCCACAGACCCCGGACACGGAGCGTTTGTGGGTGCGCGTGGCGGCCACGGGCGTGGTGGACGCGGAGGATGACGACGTGCTGCTGGAGGCCGAGCTGATGCCAGAGGTCTCCGGGGACGACTGGGAGGTCGACTCCCAGAACTGTGGGGACAGCGCCATCAGCAGGGGCGCCCTGGCCGGTGCCCGGCACCGCGGGGACCTCAGGAGCTCCGTGTAGGCGTCGGGGCTTCCTGGCCACTGGTGGGGGCTGGGGCAGTGGGGACCTGGGCCCCAGGGAGACGGAGGGTGGCAGTCACCTTTTTTTCCTGACCGTCGGGGGACTCGGGGACAAAGCTCATGTTGATCTCTTCCACGTCGGAGCTGGAGGAGCCGGCCGAGTGGATGCTGAGGGCATCGGCAATGTCCCCGCTGCCGAGGTAGGGGCCACACCTGAGCTGGTCGCAGGACTTGGAGTGGGAGCTGCCGCTGGTGCTGAGCTCTGCGCTGGGGGCCTGGCGGCTGCCGCACAGAAAATCAGCTCATGGGGGCGGGGCCTCCCCAGGGCCACACCCCACCCCGCCCCCTCCGCTCCACACTGCAGGCCCGGGGCCAACTGCTTGGTCAATCACCAGCCCCGTGTCTGTCCTGTTTTGGGAGCAATCGATTGGGGTCACCCTATCACAGAGGCGTGTGGGGAGGGAGCCCGTCCTGCTGGCCCCGGGCACTCACTCGCTCCAGCGCTTGACAATGGCTGTGTTCTTCTTGGCCTTGAGAGTGTTGCTGGCCGACTCGGAGGGGGGCTCCAGCTCACAGGACAGGTTGTAGCTACGGCACAGAGGTGCGGCTGTGAGGCTATGGGGCGGGGGGCGCACACCCAGGTCTCCCTCCCAGAACCTGCCTGGCAGCGGGGGTCCGGATGCCCGGAGTCGGTCCAGCGCCAACCAAGGTCCCGCACCACGGCCCGCCCCCTCGCGCAGGCGCACCTCTCCGCCTCGCTGAGCCGCTCCATGGCCCGGAACCAGGCCCCGAAGTGCTCCTCGGGTACGATGCTGTAGTTGTTACATGCCGACTGCAGCAGCTTGATCTGGGCGATCACTTCGAATTCCTGGCGCCAGAGGGCAGGGCAGGAAGGGCGCGGGCGTGGATGGGGTGCTGGGCATGGCCCCGGGGCCCCTCCTACTCTCTACTCCTGCCCAGGCCTACCCTGTTCTCAGAGCTGGGTCCAAACAGCCCCTGCTAGGAAGTCATCCCTGATTCTGGCCTCCGGCACCTGCCCTCCAGTGGGAGAGATTCCCCCCTCCTCTGCGTATCCGACTCGCCCCATAAATATAAGAGGAAGCGGGACGCAGTCCAGCGTTCTACCCGGGGCCGGGGGGGGGGGGGGTCTCTGATTTCCACACCACGCCAACACGTAGGGGCTGCAGCGGCTCACCTTCCTCCTTTTCTCGAAGTTGATCAATCTCCCCTGGAAAGCAAACAGGCCAGTGACCGTCAGAAAGTGTCCCCTTGCCCAGGACTGCCCCTCCGCCCCCTCAGGGCACACACCAGGGGGCAGGTGGGTCCTAGGATCTGAGGGTGGCTGGGCGGGGGCAGGGACGGGCAGAGCCTCCTCTGAGGACAGAAGGAGAGACTGAGGCCTGGGGCAGGAAGGCCCAGCCTGGCCACTCGGTACCTGACCTTGGAGGGCTGGCCCCTCTCGGCCCGTGGCCACTGCCTGAGGGTGGGCTGCGAGCCGCAGGGCCAAAGCCCCCTGTAGCTCTAGGCCTCACCAGCTGGGCTCCCAGCTCTCTTCTCACTGGTGAGATGGGCAGGTGCCCGGCCCATGGGGGCAGCCGGGGGCTCTCAGATGAGGTACGCCCAGCACTGAGAGCTCAGGGCTCAGTGAGGGGCGCCTTCTCCGGGGTTCCAGGACCCCGGCCCCCTCCCACCGCGGCGGGGCCCGTGGGGCTCACTCACATACACATAGTCCTTCATTGCGGTGTCCAGCATCACCAGGTCTGTGAGGAACGTGCCCAGGTAGGGCACGGTGCCCTGGATGACACCCTGTGGCCGGGGGGCGGGGCTGATGAGCCAGGACCAAGGCCCCCCTCTGCAGCAGTCTCCACCCCAGCCTCCCACTCAGAGCGGCCCGGGACCTTCAGCGGTGTCCCCCAGACTCCCTCCTGGTGGCCACGGACCCCCGGCTCCCTCAGTCCCCTTCCAGGCCCCGTATTTGGCAAGTCACTGAGGTTCTGGGGTTCCTGGACGCTCGTCACCCCTAAACCCACCCTTAGCCCGGCTCTCCCGGGCCCTCGCTCTGGTGGCTGCCCCCAGCACCGTCAAGACCGCAGCTGGTCGGGGCGCGGCCCTGGCAGGGCCCGGGGAGGTCAGGTCTGGCGGGCGGGTCGGGCACTGCAGCAGCAGTTGGGGGTCGGGGGGGGAGGGCTGGCGGTGACCCCTCCTCTCCAGCCCCTGCCTCTCACGGCCTCGAGCACACTCACCGTCTCCTTTGGCCGCTTCTGAGCTCTCTTGGGGTTCATCTCCAGGGTGGCAAACTTGGAGGTCCCCTCCTGCCAGGGTCAAGGACAGGGTCAGCGAGACCTCCCTCTCCTCCCCTGCTTCCCCTCCGGCAGACCTGACCTTGGGCCTTGGTCCCTGGTACAAACGCGGTGCGGGGACAGGAGCCCGCAGCCCGGGCTCCCCGAGCCTGTTTCCTCGTCTGGAAAGTACAAGTGAGCACGACACCTGCCTCCTGGGGGTCTCCAGGGCCTCGACACCCCATGCCTGTGCCCGTTGCTCTCCTCCCTCGCCCGCCCCGGGGCGGGGGTCTGCACAAAACTCATGTCCATTTCTTTTCTCCCTGCACCTCACTGCCTCCCCATGACTCATGAGACCAGAGGGACGCCAGGCTCATCACTCCTCCATTTCCCGAAAGCAGGGACTCGCCCGAGGTCCCAGAGGGCCTCAGAGGACAGCGGGCTCCTCCCTCCTGGCTGGAGACTTGCTCCCACTAACTGGTCTTCCTGCGAATCGGAGGCCCTGGGGGGAGAGGCTAATGAGACTCCCTGGGGTCCATCCGTGGTGTCTGACCCGGGGCAAAGCGTGGAGCCCCCCACTGCACCCGGGGCTGCCTCCTAGGTCTGCTCATTTGGACCCAAGGCTCGGTAGCCCCTTTGGGATGTGGCCTCGGGCTCCCCCTGCGGCACCCCGTCCCTGGGCAGGCAGGGTGCCCTCCCCTCGAGCTGCAGTGCAGACAGGAGCCCGGCTAACCCTGTCAGCTGACCCATCCTTTCTGGAATGTTCCCCCCGGCTGCTCCACATCATCCCACTACCAGGGCCTCCTGTTCCCCAAACTGCCCCCCACCAGCCAGGGACCAAAAGGTGCCACTCTCCAGAACTCAGACAAGACAGGACTGGAATTTTGCAAAGAAACTCTGAGACCTTCCCTCCTCGCCTAGGCTTTACCTTGATAAGCAGCTCTCTGCTCAGTGAGTAGTTGTTCTCATCCGAGAAGATCTCTGACAGCTTCTGAAAGATTCGGAAGCTGTCCCTGTGGGAAGGAAGGACAGACTTGGGAATGGCACCCACGGGGGTACTTGCCAATCCATTTTGTTTTAGAGCCCAAGCCCCCAAACTGCCCGGATGGGTGGTTTCCACACAGGGTCCCGCTCTGCGGGCCCGGGGACAGGAGCTCCATGTCCCGTTTGGATTTCAAGTGGCAAGAGGGGTGTGGCTGGCGAGGAAACCCAGGAAAATCTTCAGTGTGGCCCAATCTCATAGCTGGCAGGTAAGGAAACTGAATCCCGAGGCAGAATTGCTGGTCTAAGGCCAAGGGACACTCGGGCCCCGCAAGTTGGCCCTGGACTCGCCGACCCCTGGCAGGCCCCGGGGCCCCCTGGAGCTCCTGAAGGGAGAGGCCCGCCCACCTGGAAACTTCTTCCCACGTCTTCTTCAGCCGGTGGATGGAGTTGCTTTGCAGGGCTGACAGGATGGCGTAAAGTGACGAGAAGTTCTTGAGGACACGGCACTCCTAGGGAAGGAAAAGCGGGGCCGAGGTGTGAGTGCGATCCCTGCGGCTGGGACCTCCCGACCTGGGGGAGACGGAGGTCCATGGAGCCCAGGGAGGCAGCACCCCTGGGAGGGGGATCTCGGCACAGCCCCCAGGAGGGAGTTATGGGGCAGTGAGCATCCAGGCCAGTCAAGGCCGGTGTGCCCGGGGAAGGAAGGGCCCAGGACCCCACGCCACCACCCTGAGGGCAGACCGAGTGAGACAGGGGCTCCCCGGGGCCCCTCGGAGGCGTACCCTGGCCACCTCGATCCAGTGCTCCACCACCCGGGCCCTGTCCCGGGCCGTCACACTCCGGTCCCCCAGGCATGTGGTGATGACGCAGTTGGCCACGTTGTTGAACTGGGTGACGGTGGCACGCACAGAGGGGGCCAGGTGCTCCTTGCCCTTCTTGTCCCGCTGGGACCAGATGGAGCCCAGGCAGTGGTAGGGCACCACCTTCTTGAACAGCTCCTGGGGACCAGGGGGCGTGTCACCCTGCTCTGCCGCAGCCCGGCTCGGCATCCCCCGCCCCCTAGTCCCGGGCAGGGTCCCTGGTCAGAGCTGAGGATGTGGACGGAGCCTTGCAGGCCCAGGGGGGGGGGGGGGCTTTGCTCTCTGCCGAGCACGGGCGCCCAGCACACAAGTGCCCCAGCACGACGCGCTGGGGGAAAGAGTCCGGCATTGTCAGCAGCCCACCCTCACTGACCCCAAGCACCAGAAGGGGGCTCACAGCTGCGCACAGCAGGGGGCACTTCCGGCTCCCCCATCATGCCTCCGGTCTGCCCCTCACCCCCGTCCAGGCGCACGCCCTCTGTGGGTGCCACACCTATGGGCTCTGCTGTCTGCCAGAAACTCTGGTACACAGTAGGTGCCTAATAAGTGCTGAGGCGGGTGAGGCCTCCTGGCAGATCGGGGGGCCGACTCAGGGAGCGGGCTGCACCTCAGGGAGCTCCACTCCCCCCCCAAATGGGCCAGGCCCCGCCCAGCTTTCAGCTGTCCCCCCTCGTGTAATCCACAGTCGCTGTGCCGAGGGCTGGGGTGGGGAGGGGCCTGTCTCTACGTCCCCAGTCCGTGGGTCTCGCAGTG
>CM053615.1:74797130-74815348 GCA_028646535.1 Procyon lotor
GAGATCCTCTGAGCCTTCCGTCGTCATCCTTGGGAAGCTCTGTCCTGTCGTCTTCCTTGTCTCCTGCCTCTTCTGGGACCCTTTGGGAGCCTCCCCTCCCCCACCAGGGCCACCCTCGCCAGGATTCCCGGGCCCCCGTGGCTGGGTAGGACATTCAGCGCTGGGCCCCCCCCACAATCCCAGTGCTTTGTGCAAGGCCTGTGTGCTCCCTCTGGGCTCACCTGCACCTCCCTGTGCTGGGTCTCCTCTGATGAGTCTGTGAGGCCAGCCTGTGCCCGTGTCACAGGGACGGAAGCACGAGTCCAGAAGATCCAGAGGACCTGCTCCCAGTCCTGGCATGTGGATCCTGGGCTGAGGGTGGTCCCCGAGCAGAGGAGGACGTGGCACAGGGAGCCCACAGGAGCAGAGGGAGCAAGCACCGTGGGGCCCGGCACACCGCCCGCTGGGAAACCACGTCCCACCCACTCCGGTTCTGTCCCCAGGGCTGCAGGTCATCAGGGTGTCCACATTCCCAGGCTGCAGGCTGGCAGCGGCTGGCAGGAGAGGAGGGACCACTGGGGCAGGAGAGAGCCTTCTGCAGAGAAGAGGGGGCAGGCGCTCCCCCAGCGGCAAGTGCACGCGGGTGGGCTGGGGGGCATCAGTGCAGCGCCAGCCCGGGTTCCCCAAATCTGAGGCCGAGATCCTCTACAGCCACCCCACTCTCTTGTCTCAAAGTGACAACCCCCATTGCCTGTGTCCGTGCTGCTTGCTCTCTTTGAACTTGATCCGCTCTGCCTCAGGGGAGCAGCTACCCTGTGTGTACTAAGGTCATAAACAAGGAACAGAGAGGGCTGGGGGTATCCACACAGTCACTCGGCCGGTGAGTGACCGGGCGTCCACCCAGCCTGGAGTCACGCCCCGGGTGCTTTGTAAGTAGGCACCCCCGGCACCATGAGTGCGTGCCCCCCTTGCCCAATCGTGAGTGAGGAGTCCAAGGGCGGAACTAGATCCCTCTGTACAGAAACCTCTCAGGTGGGGGCTGGGGATCCCCCAGGCTCTGAGCAGGAACCTGAGGTGCCCAGATCCATCCTGGGATATAAGTACCAACCCCCTCTCTCTGGCCTGGTGGGCACAAGGTGGGCACAAGGCTCCTCCTTCCTGGCACGCCCTCCCTTTGGGCTGGTTCACCTTCTTGTGAGCAGGGATGTCTGAGGCCCTGGCATAGCTCGGTCCCCTCCCCCCATGCACACCAGACACACCCTGGCCGGTGCCGTGTCTGGAACCCAGTTCACAACTGACACGGTGCACACACCCACACACAGACACACCCATGCGCGCACACTCCACGAGACCCTTGACCTTTCCCGGGAAGACTGCTCTCTGATGTTCTCTACATTAATCAAAAACCCCAGGCTCTTCCTCTAAGTGGGCTCATGGACCACTAGGTGGTGGGGTCTGCAGGGACCCCAGACCCACCCCCGACCCCCGGCGCTGCATCCTGCGGGGCTCTCAGACACAGGCGAGCAAGACCACGTGGGCACCGGACCCATCGGTGCGTGTCTCTAGGTCTTTCCTCTGGTTCCTCAAAGGAGACAAACCGGATCAAAGGGAAGGGCATCCCACGCCTGGAATCAAACGCCAGGAGGAGTGCAGACCCCTCCTTGCGCTGGGGAGGGGGTGTCCACCCCACGAGCCTCCTCAAGGGCTTCAGCTGTCAAGGTTTGGGCAGGAAACTACATGGGTGCCCAGCCAGGCAGCTCCTCTCCTGGATGTGGGGGGCGGTGGGGTTCAGATCCATGCCTCCAGGGTGCTCGCCTCTCCTTGGGTCGGCTCCAGGGGTCCAGGCATGCTGACCTCAGAAGAGCTTGGCAGATTTGCTCCCGGTGACCAGGCTGGCGCCAGAAACTGGTGAGCAGTGGGCTCTGCCCCTGGCCAGGCCAGCAGCCAGTGCAGGATGGTGGGACTCCTATTGAAGAATGGCCTCAGATTCAGCTCGCTCCCAGGTAGACCGAGCAACCACACTGCACCCCCACTTGCCCTCCCGAACAGAGGACAACAAGGAACAGAGGGGCAGGGTCCTCAAGGGGCAGGGCTGGCCCAGTGCTCACCAGCCCTGACATTTTTTAAGCCCCACTTTTTTTGGGGGGGCTGGCATATATTGTTCTGCTGATGCCCAGAGCAGAACAAATTCGCCCCAGGTCGGGGTGAATCTGGATGGGGCCTGGACCCCCCCAGCCCCCCCATACACACCCCAGGGACCTGGCTCCCGGGCCCCCCCCCGGCCCTACCCCCATCCTGGGGTTCTGAGAGGCACAGCTTGACAAGCACAGAAAAAACCCACTGTCTCCTTTTATACCAGGAAAAACTGAGGTTTTGTGGGACTCGAGGTCTGCCCTTAGGGACACGTCTCCTGTTGCTGCCCACCCCCGGGGACCACAGCCCAGCGGATGGGCTACGATGGATGTCTGGGTCTAACCTGGGCCTTCCGTAGCCTTCTGCTGGGCTCCCAGAAGAGACTGACCCTGGCTCCAGGCAGAAGTTTCTTCCTCAAGGTAAGAAAAGGGAGGTCCAGGCCCTGGGCTAGAAACCGTGTTTCCACCCGGCTGTGTAGACCCTCCCCACCTATCCTTGGAGGTTAAGGTCTAGGGAGTCCCGCTGTTCCTAATCATTCCAGGGTTCTAAGACATGCCCCTTCTTCCTGGGAGACACTCTGAGGCACCTTCCAGAATCTCAGAGGTAGGTCACAGCAGGGGACCAACTGTGAGGGTCCCTGGGTGGTGGGGAGTCTGAGGACAAGCTTGGAGGTCAGAGCTCCCAGCCCAGTTTGGCCACTAACCAAAAGAGGAACCCTAACCATTCCCCTGGGATGCTGCCCAATCCCCCTGGTGAACCCAAACCCCGTGGCCCCCTCCCCTGGAGTTACCAGGGGGAGACAGACCGCGGGGAAGTTCTTCCTTATCTGTCCAGGAGGATCAAGGCCAACTTCATGGAGAAACCTAGGGATGGATTTCCTTACACGCCCATTTTACATATGAGAAATCTGAGGACAGGTGAGGGGGGAATGAATGGACACTTGGTTATCAAGGGCAGCAGCTCCACCACAGGCCTCACTTGGATTGGTCCTAAGCCGCTGGACAAGGAGGCTGATCCCAGCAGCAAGACCGAACACCTGGAACCCAAATTCCTCACTTAACCCCTGCTCGGGTCAGCTCCCTGCGAGCGGAAATGACACCGCTTCATCGCTGTAAGCCCGAGCCCGCGGAACAGTGCCTGGCCTCTAATAGACCCTTACGTTTTCTTGCATCAATAGATGAATGAATCCATGTAAGGGGCCGCTACGTTACAGGGTAGAAACCACTTGTGTATCTGTCCGTTTGTGGATGCGTCATGCGTGGACTCGGGGACCCACCTGCTCCCCGCCGTGTGCAGGCACCTGGCGCCTACTGGTGGCCCCCCGATGCCACCCGACAATCTCATCCACTGCCAGGAAGGGCGATCGCAACCCCCAGGGCCCTCCTCATCCTAAAGAGATAATTAAGTAATATTAAATAAAAGCTCTTCCTAATCACACCTATAGGGATGGAGCCAGCAGCTGGGAGGAAGCAGGTGACCGCAAATTCAGGGCACAAACTCCTCCCGCCGCTCCCTCTGCCTTTTCCCTGGTTTGGCTCTTGTTCTTTCAGATTCTCCTCGGGCTCCCTGGCAGAGGGCTGGCCCCCCTGGCAGGGCCACAGGGCCGGGTGAGCCCTATCTGGGTCACCTCTTTGTTCCCAGGGAGGAATCATTATCTGCAAGCCCAGCAGGGAACCAAGCAAACACAAACTGAGCGAAGAAGACCACCCAGGTTTGGAAGCCAGTTTGCACCTGGCTTCCCAGAGGCGTAGACCTTTCCAGTCCCCACAGGTCCCTCTGGTTGTGCCAAACGTGATTCCTGAGCCTCAGCCTGGAGGCCCTTGGAGAACCTCCGGGCTAAGTGCCTTGGGTATACAGTTGTAACCAGAGTCAGCAAAAAACAGTCAAGAGTCGGTAAAGCATGTGATTCTTAATCTCAGGGTCTCGAGTTCAAGCCCCACATTGAGTAGAGCTTGCTTAAGAAAAAAATAGTCAGTCCCAGACCAGGTTCCAGGGAACCAGTGTTTGCAAGCTAAAAATGGAAGCAGGACCTTTCAGCCAGCACTCACCAGCTCCCCCAGGCCTGTGCCAGGCCCCTGCATGCCCTGGGGACCCTGTGGTCCTCAAGGGAAAGCCCAGGGACAGACACAGTGACACCCCTGCAGGACGTGGGAGGCTGTGCCCAGGAGCCAGGAAGATCTGGGTCTACAATTTCAAGCTTCAGCACTGTGACCTTGAGCAAACCTGTAACCTCTCTGAGCCTCGATGGTCCTTACTTCTTTCCCATGCTATTTCTCTGTATCCAAACCCTTAGGACATGTCCCTTTTCGCCCCTCTGTATGCCCTCTCCCTCAACAGCACTCAAAGACCTCTGCCTCCAGGCCCTCTGGCTCTGGGTGAGATGGAAGAGGGTCCCCCCTGGGCCCCAGGAATCAGGAATCGCTGGTGTGAACTAGGGTCAATGCTACCCCAACAAGCTTCGGAGTAAAGTCCGGCAACTCCTTTTGGGGGCGGAGGGTAGGCCCAGGGAGATTTGGGAAGCCCTGAGCTAAGGCGAGTGCAGCGTTCCGCAGGGTTTTCCTTCCCGTGATTGTTAAGAAGTTCTTCTAAAAGCAAGAAAGTTTTTTCTGATTTCTCAAGTCCTCACGCTCACCCTGAGTTCCCGGACCGGCCCTTCTCGCTGCAGGGCCGGGCCCCCTGCGGCAGAGGCGGCCGCTCAGAGCACCGCCGGGAGCGAGCCGCGCCCAGCGGAACGCCGCGCGCTAGGACCCCGCGGGCGCGTACCGTGGCCGGCGGGCGGGGCGCGAGCGGCAGGTGGGCAGGGGCTGGGACGCGCGGGCGCAGCGCGCGGGTGGGCGGGGCGTGCGGGCGAGTGGGCGGGGCGTGCGGCTTCTTTCCTCCCGCGGGCCCCGCCCCGCCCCGCCCCGCCCCGCCCCGCCCCTTCCCGGGCCGGGGATATGCGTCCTGCCGCCAGCCCTGCCCCAGGGTCAGTCCCGGCTCGGCTGCTGGCGCGGCGCGGCCACAGGGTATCGCCAGGCCCCTGGCGAGCTGAGTCCCTGGCTTCCGGGCCGTGGTGCGCCCCTCTGTCCGTCCTAAACCCCGTCCGGTCGCAAGGGGTGAGTCTCCAGCCGGCGGGGACAGTGGCGCTCCCCCCGTCCCGCGTCGCGGGGCAGTGGCGGGCGAAGTCCGCTGCGCGTCTGGGCCCCAGGCCACCGCGTGCGGACCCCTTTGGCCGAGGAGGACACCCAGGCTGGGGCGGAGGGAGAGGAGAGTGACTTGCCCAAGGTTACCGAGCCAGGGAGAGTTGAAGCGCGTGCCCGCCGTCCCCTGGAGAGCCGAGGCGCGACCTTCCGGAAGAACACGGGGCTGTCCCCCCCTGCGCCTCATCCCTACCCCACCGCAAGGGCAACACGGCCGCCCCTCTCGGCGCAGCCCCCGCCGGGGCCTGGTGTGTCCCGGCTGGGCGGGCTCTGGACTCGATTTCCGGTGCCCCCGCTGTTACCCCCGGGAGTCCTCCCAGCGCCCCGCCCTGCGCTGCTGCCGAGTCCCTGGGCAGGCCGCCCTCTGCTCCCCGCGGAGGGCGGCTCTTGGGAGAACGACCCGAGAGCCCCGGCAGTGGGGATGCTTGGCCTCTCCCGAGGCACAGCTGCAGGATTCGGCTGACCACTGAGCCATTGTCCCCCTGTCCACCCGCTGGAGCTGTCATAGCTGGGGCCACCCTGGGAAGGCAGGGCAGCGAGGGGGGAGCAGCGATCCCTTGGACAGCTGAGCGTTCCTTTGCAGGTGTTCCTGGGTTCCCAGCGATACGGGCTCAGAGCCTGATATTCCTGGGAGAAGAGGACTGACTCACCAAGCCCGCTCAGTCTCTCCGAGTGCCCAGGCTCAAAGGCTTCACCCAGCAATGCGCTGCCGCAGACTGGCCCTGGGCCTGGGATTCTGCCTGCTGTTGGGCACTGCCCTCTGCTTTCTGTGGTGAGCATGTCCCCATGGAGCCCTCCCCACACCCCAGACTCCTCCATTTCTTGGCATCTCAACCCCCAAACCTTGACTCCTGTATGGATTCCTAGGACCCACACCCGTTTTGGAAAACCAATCCCCCAACCACAATCCCAGTAAGACCAAACTAGTTTTGTTTTCTGGATTTTGATTAGTAATGGCCTCAGGGCCTTTGCACTCGCTCTTTCCGCTGCCTGGACCATTCTTCTAAGAACTCCTGTTCACACACCACAATTCACCCCACGTGTTCCCTCTGTAAAGCCCTCCCACCACTGCCACCACCACCCTCTTGTGCGGAGGGCCTGGGATCAGGAACATTCCTTCCCCCGGAATGAATGGCTGCATGGGCAAATAATGGCCGCATTGCAGAAGACTGGGAGGCTTTGACCTCTGAGGTCAGCCAGACCCAAGGAGTGGTGGGGGATCCCCAGATGCACCCCGCTGGGGGCCTTCGCTCCCATCAACATGCACCAAGTGGGTTTTCAGCCTCGTGACAGTCAACAGGTGTTTTTCCTTCCCAGGGTGTATGTGGAGAACTGGCTGCCCTTTTCCTATGTCCCCTATTACCTCCCCTGCCCAGAGATCTTGTAAGTACGGGACGGGGAGAACTGGGGCCCTGTGGGTTGCCTGGAGTGGGGCTACTGGGAGAGTTTTGGGGTCACTTTGCAGGTTACGGGGTCCTAAGCTCATGACTCTGATCAGTTTAGTAAATGTTGGCTAATTTATGGGCTGTGGAGTAAAATTCCCATGTCAGTCCTCCAGCAGCCCTGCAGCACCCGCTCAGTGCTTTGACCTTGAGCCTGCCGCAGGGCTCTGAGCCTCACTTGCTTCATCTGTAGAATGGGATGATGGAGGTCCCCTTCCAGGCCACCTGGAGCCTGGAGCTCGAGGACACCTGTAAGTGCTCAGGAAACAGTGCTCTTAGGACTTGACCTTTATGCTAACAGATGTGTTCAGTGTGGGTTCAAGGAGCAACTTAACAGGGAACCAGACTTCCCCCGCATACCGGACCTGACTTTTTGACAGTTAAGAGTAGAAAAAATGGGCTGGGACAGTCTCAAGGGGGTATCTCCATGATGGCTGAAGGCAAGTTTCCAATCTGGATCATAGACTACTCACTAACCTCGAGGCGTGTTTCACTGTATAGTCAGTTAGGAAGCCAGACTGAGTAGAGGAAGCAGTGCATATTGTGAAAAGTGAAAAGCCAAGCACCTTCCTCATTCGAGACCCAGGGGGGATGCTATTTCCTGAGTTTCTATTTCATGTCCTTGATTGCTACGGAGGTTCTCGTTTCTCCCACCCTGTTCCCATGAACGGAATTTCCTCTTCCCTGACGCACCTGCCTTCTCTCCCCGGCCTGTTTGTGGGGCTCTAGCACTACCTCGGGCCCCAAGTATTCGCTACTTTTTTTTTTCTTTCCAGTTTGTCTATCGTTTGGGTCTACCGAGCTCTTTTTTTAATAGATTGAAGTTGGAGAATTTTTGCGAGTATAAAGAAAGAGGAAGTTCACCTCTTCCTGTCTTTTCTTCGGGATTTCCTCACTTTTCGTTTTCCTACCTACGGGTGTGAACATGTGAGGTTGGTTTTGTTCTGTTTTGCTTTGGGGTTTTGGTTTTTTTGGTTTTGTTTTTTGTTCTTAGTCTCCAGCTCATCTGTGGCTTTAGTAGCTAATGACTGACGAGCTCTTTAATGAGGCCGGAGCGTGGCTGGGCTTGGGGGGAGGTAGGAGCCAGCTGCCTGGGCTGTGGGCCCTCTCCCTCCTCACGTCCTGCCTTCGCAGCGTGCCCCCACTTTCTGAGCGGGGACCTGAGTGCTCGTTTGGGTGGAAACTAGGGCGCACAGCCAACGTGACGGACTGACTCTTGAAAATTGTTGATTCAAGAGTTTAAACAAATCATGGAAGGACAAATACGTACTAGAGGATTCCACTATGTGAGATCTCTAGAATAGTCAAATTCATAGAAACAGAAGTAGAATAATGGTGCAGGGGAGGCCAAGGGGAGTCAGTGTTTCCCGAGGACAGAGTTTCAGTTTGGGAAGATGAGAACTTTCTGAAGAGCCATGGTGGGGACAGCTGCCCAACAATGCGAGTGTGCTTCGAGCCCCTGAATTGTGCACTTCAAACTGGTTAAAATAGGGGTGCTTGGGTGGCTCAGCGGGTCGGATCGTCTGACTCTTGGTTTGGGCTCCAGTCATGATCTCAGGGTCGTGAGATCGAGCCCCGTGTCGGGCCCCCATGTTCAGCAGGGAATCTGCTTGAGATCCTTTCTCTCTCTCCCTCTCTACCCCCACCCTCCCTCTCTCCCGTGGACTATAAATTGGTAGGAAAACTTAAGGAAGCCTAAGCTATCCCATCAAAGACACCGTACTGAAAATTCCTGAGGGGACATCAGGTACGGTGTGCTCAGGCCGTCTGGCCCGACAGCCGACCTCAGGCCTCTTCTGCGGTGGCTGCGCTCCCCGGGTGGCCTCGGGCAGGCCTCCGCCTTCTCTGGGCCTCACTCCCACCCTCTGGGGAAGGACTTTATTGGGAGGACTTTCAAGCCAGAGGAGTCAAAAGTCTGGCCCCAGGTCCTTCCAGCCAGCTGGTGGCAGGGCCACAGGCTCTATGGAACCCACATTCTCCCCCCGGGGCTGCCCTCGGCTGAAGCTGGTGGAGGCTGGCCACACAGCCTGCCTGCCAAGGGGACAAGGTGCCTTACCAAACGTTTGCTCTGTGCTGGGCATGGGCGCATCCCTTGGTCCTCGGGGCAGCTCTGAGGGTGAAGGATGGTTACCCATTTTACGGATGAGGAAGAGCGGGGGCCTGAACCAGGGTTGCACGACAGACACAGAGCGGAGGAGGGAAGGGGAAAGGCAGATCGACTGATGGAGCTGAACCAGCCTGGGATCCGTGGAGCGGGCACGGGGAAGGGTGGGCTGGGGCTCGGACAGGTGCCCGCACTGGCAGGATGTCTGCACCGAAGTCTCAGCTCTGCTCTTTGGGCCCTTCCGCCTGATTCTGCCGAGCCCACCCAGGCCCTGCAGGGCCCTCTTTCCCCAAGGGCAGCTGGTGTGGATGGTAATCACGCCCACCGAATACCATCGAAGCAACACCGTGATTGGTGTCTGTGCACATGGGCCCCGCAAGTGACCATCACGGGGGCTCAGGTGACTGACCCCAGGTCCCCAGGCGAGAAACTGGGATCACCGGGTCTTTGCAGCTTCTCCAAACCTCCACGCACTGCCAGGCCCCTACATCCGGCTTTGCAGACGGATGACACTGGGTGCCGATCACTGCCCTGCCACTCAGTGACCCCGGATGGACTGCTTCTGCCAGAGCCCAGCCCCCAGAGGGTGGGCGGAGCCATGGGGAAGGTTCCAGGGTCTGTGGAAGCTGGAACCGTTCCTGCCCCGTGGGGGGTTTACTGCTTTTCCACTCTGTCCTTCCCGCTCTGAGTAGCTCTGTCCCCAGCCCTGGCACTAACATAACTAACTCTCTCGCCTCTGCCCCAGCAACATGAAGCTGCAGTATAAGGGGGAGAAGCCGTTCCAGCCTGTGAGCCGGTAAGCAGACCGCCATTGCCCCCTTTGTGGCTCCGGGGACTGGGGCCCGCCTCCCCTCACCACTGGCCCTTCGCCGTTACAGGTCACTGTACCCTCAGCCCAGGCTGCTGGAGCAGAGGTAGGTGTTGGGTAGGGCCTGGGCGCAGAATGGAGAGACAGGCGGGTGGAAGAGGGGGGGACGTGGCGGGGGCCAGGGGTGCAGGTGCAGCACGCTGATTTATAAGCTGGGGTGGTGGGGGTGTCAGGTGGCCTTGGGGTCCAGGTAGTCTGGGTTCAGGTCCCGTTCTGTCACTAGCTGTGTGACCTTGGGCAGGTTACCCAACTGCTCTGAGCCTTTTCTGTACAGGTGGATAAGATTACCCGCCTCATAGCCGGCCGGATGGAGGACTAGATGAGACAGGTGTTCGCCAAAGGCACAGCTCCAGGCACCCGAGGGGCTCCGTTCAATTGAGTGTCCGACTCTTGATCTCAGGGTCATGAGTTCAAGCCCCACGATGGGCTCCATGCTGGGCATGGAGGCTACTTAAAAACAAAAGGCAGCACTGCATAGTGGGTGCTCAATCCAGGGTTCCTTGCTACCCACGTGGATTAGGCACTTAGCAGGCACCTTACACACCGGATGTGCGTCCACGCCTGGTCCTCTCGACCATGCCGGGGAAGAGCCATTATCTCCACTTCCCATAGGATGATTCTGGGGCCCAGAGACAGGGGCGAAGCTGCCCCGGGTCCCACAGCGTGGGAGGCAGGGCCAGGATGAGACTGCGGCTTTCCCAAGGGAAGGGCCTCAGCCCCCACGGCCTCCCCTGCTGCCAGGCCTGCTGAGCTGCTAACACTTACACCCTGGTTGGCGCCCATCGTCTCCGAGGGAACCTTCAACCCCGAGCTGCTGCAACACATCTACCAGCCCCTGAACCTGACCATCGGGGTCACGGTGTTTGCCGTGGGGAAGTGAGTAGTGGGCCAGGTGGGGGGTTGTCGCTGAGCTGTAGGAGCTTACGGCCTGGGAAGGGACAAGACCCGGACGCGGGGTGCTGCCTGGACACCAGAGGGAAGGCCTGAACCAGGCACTGTGCCCGTGGGAAGGCAGGGAATAGAGGGTGATGACCGGAGGGCTTCCTGGAGGAGGGGATCTGGCCCTGGCACAGAGGCAGGGAGGCGGCCCAGGTGAGGGAGCAGCAGCAGCCTTTGTGAGGACACCTCGTGGGCCTCCTCACCCCTCTCCACTTCCCCGGAACAGTCCAGGCAGGCGGGAAGGACTGGAAACGCTCAAGACCACCTCACATAACTAACTGGGGGTCCCTGGTCAGGCCACAGGCAGGTCAAGCCCCGCCCTCAGGACCCTCTCCCCTCTCCCCACTGCGGGCCCTACTCTCTGGACACCTCCCGGCTTCCTCTCCTCTCCCTCGCCCCGCCTGGCCTTGCCTTTAGCCACCACCCGGCAGCCTCCCCCTGCGTCTCTTTCCGGGTCTCCTGAGGGAGAAACCATGACGGGGCCCCGATACCTCCAATGCTGGCCAGACGATGGGTGGCCCACCCGGGGTCAGCTTCCCTCGGCCTGGGGGGCGGGGCCAGCGGGGCCGATGACCTCATTCCCACCAGGTACACCGGCTTCGTCCAACACTTCCTGGAGTCGGCGGAGCGGTTCTTCATGCAGGGCTACCGGGTGCGGTACTACATCTTCACCGAGGACCCCGCGGCCATCCCTCGGGTGCCGCTGGGCCCCGGCCGCCTGCTCAGCACCATCCCCATCCAGAGGCACGCCCACTGGGAGGAGATCTCCACGCGCCGGATGGAGCGAATCAGCCGGCACATCGCCGAGACGGCGCACCGCGAGGTGGACTACATCTTCTGCCTCGACGTGGACATGGTGTTCCGGAACCCGTGGGGCCCCGAGACGCTGGGGGACCTGGTGGCCGCCATCCACCCGGGCTACTACGCCGTGCCCCGCCAGCAGTTCCCTTACGAGCGCAGGCGCATTTCCACCGCCTTCGTGGCAGACGGCGAGGGGGACTTCTATTACGGTGGGGCGGTTTTCGGGGGGCGGGTGGCCAGCGTGTACGAGTTCACCAGGGGCTGCCACATGGCCATCCTGGCGGACAAGGCCAACGGCATCATGGCCGCCTGGCAGGAGGAGAGCCACCTGAACCGTCGCTTCCTCTCGCACAAGCCCTCCAAAGTGCTGTCCCCTGAGTACCTCTGGGACGACAGAAAGCCCCAGCCGCGCAGCCTGAAGCTGATCCGCTTTTCCACGCTGGACAAGGCCACCAGCTGGCTGAGGAGCTGACGGCAGAGCCAGGGCTGCCGCGGATGGGGTCCCCGTGCGCCTCCCTTCCCGGGCCAGGGAGAGACCAGTCCAGCCCCGCCTACCTCCGCCTTGGCAGAATTCCACCGGAAAACGGAAAGGCCTTTATAAACTGTAAAGGGCTGCGCCCACATGAGAACACAGAGATCACACAGCCAGGAAGAGGGGAGACAGAGGTGAAGCAGAGGGGCCCAGAGGGCCCTACCCAGCAGACGTGCCTTCAGGGCAGGCTCTGGAGTCAGCCCTTCTCCGTGCCTGAGACCCCACCTCTGCCCCCTGCCATTGCCTATTGCCCTTAAAGTTGCACTTCTAGGGGCGCCTGGGTGGCTCAGTGGGTTAAACGGCCACCTTTGGCTTGGGTCATGATCCCAGGGTCCTGGGACCAAGCCCCACATTGAGCTCCCTGTTCAGTGGAGAGCCTGCTTCTCCCTCTCCGCCTGCCTGCTGCTCACCCTACTCCTGCTCTCTCTTTAGCTCTCTGTCAAATAAATAAATAAAATCTTAAAAAAAAAAAAAAAAAAGTTGTACTTCTAAGTCCCTGGTGTGAAAAGCAGCCCAGACCTCTCTCCTCTGGCTGCCGGGAGTCCTGGGTTCTGGACCGTCCTCCACCCATACAGAGCCAGGCCCCACTCAGCCGTGGAGGGAGCCTTGGCAGTGGGACGGGCCTGGCTCTCCTGCGTCAAGCCTAGCCAGTACCCCACCGTGGGCCACGCTCCCTGGCACCAGCCACGTCCTTTGTAAGAGGGCTAGGGCAGCTTTTAACAAAGGTGGCGTTGGGGGGCGCCTGCGTGGCTCAGTCGGTTGAGCAGCGCACTGCCGATTTTGGCTCAGGTCATGATCTCAGGGTCCTGGGATGGAGCCCCCGCACCACCTTGGGCTCTGCATTCAGCAGGGAGTCTGCTTGAGACGCTCTCTCTCTCCCTCTGCCCCTCCCCCCAGTCATGTGCACGCTCCCTCCGTAAAATAAATCTTAAAAAAAAAAAAAGCTGCCTGTGCTAAGCCCTACCTGGGGTGTTTGCATATCCGAGGGTTGGTGCGGCTGGCCAGCGGGGATCCAGGTGGCCTGGGTTTCAAATACAGTCAGCTTGTGGGGATGGAGGAGGGAGGGTCCAGGTGTCCAGGAAATATGGACTAAAGCTGACCGCTGCCACAGACAGGATTCCCTCCGTGCCCTCCTGGGCGAGGGGCGAAGTGAGCACACACTGCCCGGCGCGCCGTACTCCCAACAGTCAAGGGCAGCAAAGCCCATCGGCTGGCCTCTGGGTGGCCTCTCGGGCCCCGAGCCCACAAAGCAGGTACCCACGGACGCTCTTGAAGCCAGGGTCAGCCTTGGCCCCGTGAGGCTGCCGGTGGACGTGGGGCTCCAAGGCTGAGGTGCAGGCCCAGGCTCAGGATTAGAGGGCCTGAGAGGGCAGTCTCACCAGTGCGGCGGCCCCAGAGGGACTTCTGAGCGCCCCTGGCCCCGTGGTTGTGTCCGCCTGGCAGGGGTGGGGGTGGGCTCAGGGTTGGGTGGCCCACGGTTCACTCCTCTGGGGCAGCTGCTCCTTTGCCATGGAGGGCGCAGGGGATACGCTCTGGGTACATCGGGAAGAAGACGCACCCCCACCTGGCCACCCCCGGCAAAGCTGGGGGTCAGCCCAAAGCCTGCTCCCCCTGTAGCCTGTGGTCTGGCCAGCGAGCAAGGACAGACTGCCAGAGTGGGAGCAGACCGAGTGAGCAGAGGAGAGGGCTTGGGCCAGGGAGGACGAGTCTGGGGGCGGTTCCCGGGGAAGCGGGCCAAGGGCGGGCCCACGGCCTGTGTGTCCGGTGGGGAGCCCCTTCCCAGAGCATCAGGACCCGGCCCGTGATTTTGCTGTTGAAGAAGCAAGACTTGCCTTCAAGGAACTCCCACCTGGGGGCAGGGAGTGGCCCCTTGGCGTGGAGACCACAGAAGGCCTCTGGGCTGGGGGCGGGGAGGTGGTCCTGAGGCCCAGGCGGCAGCGGCAGGCTTGCAGGGGAGAAGGGGACCCTCGCCTCACCCCCAGCCCAGCCTCTCCTGGACCCAGCTGATTTCCCTCCTGGGCCTTGGCCCAAACCCCCAAGGATAAGGTTGACCCTGGTCCCCGTCACGGGGCACAGCCCTCAGACATGAGCTGAGGGGGTGACAGGACCCAGCTCTTGGAACCAAACCAGGGTCCAAGCTACTTTCCAAAGGAGAGCTGAGGGCTTGGAGCCAGAGCTGCTGCACGCGTGGGAAGAGGTAAGGAGCCTGGTGGGGGTTGGGGGGCGCAGGGGGGCAGGGCCTGACACAGCAGATGGAGGGGGAGGGCCCGGAGACAGTCCCAGCAGTCCTTGGCCCCTGTCTGACGGGATCAGATCCGAGCCGCAGGCACCACTCTTGACAAGGCCCATCAGTTCTGGGGGCTTCCAAGTTTTCTAAATTGCAAAATTTAGGAAGACACAAAATCACAAATACAAAATGTGTGCGGTGCGGGCCCCTGACACTTAAGCTCCCTGTCCCTTATGGGGACATAAGAACCGCCTCCTCCCCCCATGTGACAGTCCCACACCATCGCTCGGCCACGAGGCCTGGCCCGCACACCTCCACTCACACTGCCCACCAGTCAAGTCTGCTTGACCTGTCACCCTGCCGACTTCTGGGGACTCATGCCTGATGTCACCTCCGGGAAGCCTGCCTTGATTTGTGCCCTGCTCCAGAGTGGGTGCCTTTCAGCGTTCCCCCAAACTCTCCTCATCCCTGGGCCATTTACAGTGTCCGCCCATCTCCACCCCTTGCCCAGTTGGTAAACTCCGAGACGGGACAGACCGTGGCCGGCCCAGTTTCCCCTGGTACCTGAAACCCAGGAGGCACTCTAAATATTGAAGGACTGTGTGAGGGGTGCCAGCTGAGAGAACACAGGGTTAAGAGTCTGTCCCGGCACCTGTGGCACGTTGGACGGTACATCTGAGGCCCTGGGGTGAGGATCAAACGAGATTATGGCTGGAGCTCCTCCTGGGCACTCCTTCGGGACGTGGCTAGGTCTGGGCCCTCCAAGTAGCCTGCCCGACCCCGGAAGGAGGCAGATGACCGCCACAGCCCCCATTACACAGGAGTAAACAGACAGCCTGCTCATTCCTACTAGATTCTGGGGTTCCAGGCTTGAGTGGGGGCAATAACATGCCCACCAAGCTCCCTCCCAGTCTAGGACTCAATGGCTCTGATAAGACCGCCCTGCTTGCCCCTGGGTGGCTCAGTGGGTTAAAGCCTCTAACTTCGGCTCAGGTCATGATCTCAGGGTCCTGGGATCGAGCCCTGCATGGGGCTCTCTGCTCAGCGAGGAGCCTGCTTCCCCTTCTCTCTCTGCCTACTTGTGATCTCTCTCTCTGTGTCAAATAAATAAATAAACAAAATCTTAAAAAAAAAAAAAAAAAAAGACCGCCCTGCTCGTATGCCCTGCTCCCCTCAACCTGCAGTGACCCCCACCTCCTTGCCCAACATCCAGAGCTCTGCATGATCTGGCCCAGATGCCCTCCCCAGTGTGCACCCCTTACCCGACTCCAGCTTCTGTAGGACCTTCCTCTGCCAGGGAGCCCATCAAGCCTTTGCCCCTCACATGGCCCCCATCCAGGATGGCCTCACCTCCAAGCCTGGGCTCAGAGGCCACCTCCCCACACCCCTGTGCAAGCACAGACTTTGCATCAGATCGACCTGGGTTCAAACCCACAGCAGGGCCATGTCCCAGCCCTGTGCCAGGGAAGCTGGTGGCTGCCCACAGCCTCATTGAAAATGGGGTCTGTGACCCTGAGATCAGGAGGGTGAGCTGGGGAAGCCTCAATCCATGATAAGGCCTGTGACGGTCAGTGCAGGGGCTCAGTGGGGGTGAAGAGCAATGACCCTGAGTCCCCCATTCATGTTGACAGCTGGACTTGAACTCAGAGCTGAGTGACCTTGATCTCTGAGATCACTGCTCATGTATAAAAAGCGGTGAAGTCACAGAGCACCCAGGGGATTCCTGTGCAACACTAACTACACCCAAAGCTCCGGCACCCCGGTGGTGGGCTCCCTCCCCCCTGGGGTCCTTCCCACCAGTCTGATTCCAGCCTGGGCTGAAGCCAGGGACAGGCTGGACCTCGTGTCCAGGGCCCTGCCAGGGGAAGAGGTATGGAGGAGGAGTACCGGGCAGACTGACCTCCTTGCCTGTACTCCGTGTCTTCCGCCGCCTCCAGGTCCTCTGGCCCAGCCCTGCACCGTGCAGTCCCCTGCAGGTTACATGTGGGGAGCAGGACAGAAGGGATAGCGCTCTTTCTTCGTCTCCAGGTCTCCACGCCAACCCGGCCCAGCGCCCGACGGCCCTAGCCCGCTTGGGTTTGGGGCAGCACGAGGTCCCAGCGGGCGCACCAGGCAGGAGAGCAGGCAGCGGGCCGGAGACACCCGCCGGGGACCCGCCGCGCGCTGGGCCCTCGGTGCGCTGCGGGGAGGCGCAGCTCCCGTGCACGCGCTGTCCGCCTGTCCCCACCGGCCCCGCGTGCACGCGTCGTTGGACAAGAAGCCCGGCGGCCCTGGCAGGGTGCATCTCACCGCAGCCCGCGGGAGGGAAGGCCGACGCGCGCCCCCCGAGCGCGCCCCCGAGCTCGCGCGGCGGCGCCCGCCCCTCACACCTGCGGCGGCCGGGGCGGGGCGGGGCGGGGCGGGGCCGCGGCTGTCCCCGCCCACCCGGCCGGAGCCCGGGAGCCCGGGCGGAACCGAGCTGCGGGGCCCGAGCGGCCAGCAGCGCAGCGCAGACAATGGGAGCAGTGCGGGCGGCGGCGGCGGCTGCGGCGCGGGCGGCGGCGGTGGCAGAGCTCCGGGCCCGGCGGGGACGGGAGGCCGCGCCATGAGCCCCGCAGCCGGGCGCCCCCCTGCGCCGCGCGCGGGCCGAGGCGAGCGGCCTCTGCGAGCCCCGGGCCCCGCCCTGGGGCCGGCGATGCGCTGCCAGGGCCGAGGATGATGGTAGATTGCCAGGTGAGTGCCCCGGCTCTGCCCTGGCCGTCCTCCCAGCCGGCGGGGGTGGAGGGAGCACCGCACGTCTCCGGCCCACACCCCATCCGGCGAGGAGGGAGCACGGCGCCCGGTCCACGCTGAGCGCGCGCTTACGCAGTTCCGCGTCCAACCCCTCCTGGTACAACTGGGAAACTGAGACCCGGAGAGGCGGGGACTGGCCCCGGGCGCAGGAGGTGAGGGGAGTCCGGAGAAGAAGGGAAGGTTCTGGCCTCCTAGGCGGGGGCTCAACCCTCCCATGGGGTTTTCAATGGGAATGAGAGTCCCTAAAATCCTGGGGGACCCCGTTCACCCCCTCGCGTGAGGGGTTCGTTGCCTCTGAGCATCCCCACGCGCCCCCAGGTACATACACTCATGGACTTCACAGATGGGGACCACGGGATGGGGTCAGAGGAGGAGAGGACTGGAGAGGTGACAAGGGGGGGAAGAAGAAAGGGATTGGAGGCAGCCATGGGACAGGGACATCCAGTCTCCTGGCAGCATGCCCAGGACTCCTACATGGGGAGGAGATCCATGTCAGACTGGTGGCCAGGGGGTCCGCTAGGTGCCCAGGGGGCTGCCTGGGCTGGGCACTTCCCTAGGGCACCTGGAGAGGACAGGCTCTGGGGTCCTGGGTACACCACTTTGGGCAGCTGGCTAGGAATAGACACCCCCCCACCCCGGTAGTTGGAAGGACTACAGCACAAAAGGTCTCAGCTTACTCTTCTGTCAACTGGGTCCCTAGGGTCCCACGGGCTTGTGGAAGGGTCTGTTGGCTTTGGATCTCCATTCCGGACACACTGTGCTTCCAGTCCTGAGAAAATGCTTTGTGCTTCCTGGAGGTCCTTCAGAGGAGAGAGGACAGGGTGGGCTTGGGAGGCTGAGGATCTGGGGAGGCAGAACGTGGCAGAGCACTGACCACTGGTCCGGGAACCAAGGTCAAGCCCCTCCTTATTACAGCCTCAGGGGCCCAATTTAGAAGAGGTTCCAGAGTCAGGGCTCTGGTCAGGGTGAGGAGGCCTTAGGAATGCACCGGTCATGAGGACTGGAGAGGGTAATGGGGGACAAGGGAGGCTTCTGAAGTTCCTCACGTCACCCCCAGAGCCCCCAGGTCCTGCTCCTTTACCCTCCAAGGCCCAGGAGAGCCGCTGCCTTGGCTACACCCAAACAAAGGTGTGTGTTTTGTTTTCTGGTTTTCCTGCTGGGGCTGCCATGCCAGTGCTGACCACCAGGGGTCAGGCTGTGCCCACTGTGCTCAGGGAAGCCACCAGAGCAGGGAGGGGACAC
>CM053615.1:74815448-74843235 GCA_028646535.1 Procyon lotor
ACCTCCTGAATCGCCATCAGATTCCTGGGCCTCTGCCGTAAACGCTGGCTTGGCTGCACTTGGCCAGGGTGACCGAGGTTGGGGTTGGTACCGGGGGAGGGGGTATAATCTGTTTTTGTTGCTGCCGTCACAAATACTCCAAATTGGTACCACTTTGGCTCAGAGCAACAGATTTATTCTCTGTCGGTTCTGAAGGCCGAAAGTCCCAAATCAGGTGTGGGCAGTTCCCTGCTCTCTAGAAGCTGTGAGGGGATCCTTCCTACATCTTCTAACTTCCGGGTGCCAGCAACCCACAGCATTTCCCGACTCACAGGTGCATTGCTCCAAACGCTTCGCATAGTCTCCTCTGCGTGTGTGTGTGTCCAGTTTTCCCCTTTTTATAAGGACACCAGTCATTGGATGAGGGCCCACCTTCCTCCAGTGTGTCCACATCTTAACCTGATGACTTCCGCAAAGACACTGTTTCCAAGTAAGGCTTACTCACAGGTGCTGGGTCAGCTTTCTGGGGACACGGTTCAACCCACAACAGGAGCACTGGAGTGATTCTCACCCCGAAGGCTAGGCACCCAGTTGCCCAGGGCTCTGGGGGGAGCAGTTGGGGTCTGGGGAACTCTCAGCACCACTACCGCTCCCCCCCAGGGTCAGAGGCCCCCAGCACCGGGATGTGGTGTGCCATCAGGGACAGCAGGTGGCGCTGTGACCCCTCCCTGCCGCATCCCCAGCCCAGCTCTGCACCGCAGGGATAAAGGTCTCACCTCCCAGTTGCGAGGAGACAACACTCAGTTGTAAACACAATACAGGCGCACCGTCATTTCAGGGGTGACACGCACCGCAGGGGAAGTCAAATAAGGTGAGGCCACGTGGTAGTGACTCGGTGGTGACCTGGACGGGAGGCCCAAGAACCTAGCAGGGTCAGGCCTCCCCCAGTCAGGAGCTGATGTTTCCTTCTTCACCTGCAAGCCGAGCTGTTCCTTCTCAGCCATTTCCAAGGGCTCGGGGCTCCTGCCAGGGCAGCTCTGATTACCCGCTGTGGTTTCCCGGCAGCTCACCTGTCCCTGCCGGCCAGGGCGGCTGTGTCTGAGGGGCCCTTGGAACCCAACCATTTGGATGGGTGGGCTTTCGAGACATGAGGGGTCCCTGTCCCCAGGGACCCTGCCCAAGGAGCGGCAGTGCTGCCTGAGCTCCCCCACCACTCACCTGGTGGGGTTCTGCCCTGTCCTCCTACAAACTGGAGAGGGCCACCTCGGGCTGAGGAAAAGGGCCCCGGGCTCCCCATGGGAGAGTAGGGGCTTCGAGGGGCATCGGTGAAATGAAGCAAAGTGCCCCAGAAAGAAGGCCGTTTCTTACTGTGGCCCCTGGGCACTCCTGGGTCCCACGCGCCTGAGGCCGCTAGCCCTTGACAGGGGGTCACTGGCTAAGTCTCACAACCGACACTAACGGAGGGCCTCTGTGCAGGGCTTGCCTTGGCTCCAATCTGAGAAGACGAGAATGGGGGGCGTAGGACAGAGAGTGGGTCCTAGGAGAAGGCATCGGGCTGGGAGCCTGGGGACCTGGGGTTGGTGGCCGCTCGGCCATCAGCAGCATGCCAGCCACGGGGCTGTGCCCTGCAGAGGAACTCCCAGACCCTCCCCCACGTCCGCGGGGTGCAATGGGCAGCCGGGCTGTAGCGCCTTCCCTGAGCCTGGCCTTGGGCCGCACTGTCTCATTGCAGCCTCGACACGGTTACCACTGTCGGCTTCGTATATGGAAGGGGAAACTAAGGCACTGGGTGGTGAACGGTCACGGCAGGGCTGGTGGGGACACGTCCCTGTGTGCAGACGTGCCCGGGAGGGGCCTACGGGCTGGCACCAAATTCCTTGCAATTGCAGTGAACTTTCCAGTGTCAGGGTTGGGCATGCCCCAAGGTGATGGTTAACAGCGGGAGTGGAGACATAAACAGAGTTAATGAGCCCCTTCATCTCCCCCCTGCTCTAATGAAGGCCTTGGGCTCTGGGCTCTGCATTTTCTCAGAGTTCTGAGGTTTTGATTCTCCAGTCTTCACTTAGGGTCACTGCTGGGTGCGTCTCCGTGGGGTTGGGGAGTGAGCTTCTGGAACCTAGACGTCCCCTGCCAGGGCAGCCGAGCCAGAGTAAGGAGGTGGAAAAGAGAGGGCATCCCCTGAAAAGTGACAAGCCCCAGAAGGAGGGAGAGTTCCCATGGTAACCTAGAGCTGTTGCTTGGCAACCACGCCCCCCCCCTCAAAACTCTCGGGCAGGAAGGCTCGGGGCTGGGGCTTTCCAGTGGCCTCAGTGTAGACCCTGGCTGTGGGGTCTGATCTACCCCCACCCAGCAGCCCCCGCCCTGGATCCTTCCTGAGGGAAACCCCTGTCTGCTCCGCCCCGCAGCGAGCCACCTTGTGTCAGACCGTTCCCTAGCAACATAAGCTACTTCCTGGATACCTGAGTGACGGTGGTGGTGCGATGTCAGAAAATGTAGGGCCACCGTAGATGAGCCCAGGTGCCAGCTGGGGGAAGGGGAAGCTGGGCTTGGGGCGCTGGACCTTGTACCCCCTGCAGCCACGGGTGACCTGGGCCCGGGGACAGGGAGGCAGGGCCAGGTGTGCCTGGGAGGGTGGGGCGGTTGGAGCCCCTGGAAGAGGGGACTGTGGTTCTGGTCTGGGCCAGCTGAGGCTGACTGGCTCTGTTGACCTTGGCGTGTCGCCAGCCTCGGTTTCCCCATCTGTCCGTATCCCAGTGCAATGCTGATTCCAGTGTCCTTGAACGGGCGGTAAACCCCTCTAAGCCCCGCTGTTCCTCCCACTGTGAGCAAACTGTGGGGAGGAAGGAAATCCAGCCGTGTGGGCTCTGTTAGGGCTCCCGTTGGTGGGCGCCGACCCCGTCCCCAGCAGTGAGCACACAGGCCAGGGTGGTGTCCACGGGGAGGGAGCAAGGCCCCGGAGCCCCCTGCCTTGCCTTGGAATGGAGGAGAGAGGGCCTTTGGGGCTCAGACTGCCCTAGGGGGCTGGATTTTGGAGCTGGGGAGGCTGTGAGGCCAGGTACCCTCAGGTGTTGTCTCTGGGGCGCACAGTGATGGGTAGTCTCCTAGGTGACCTCAGGGGCTCCCCAGCGCCTTCAGGGAACCAGGATTCTAGTCTGACCTTGACCATTCCCTCTCTCTGATTTTGGGCCATCAACCCGCCCTCTGAGCCTCCCAGGCCCCATCTGTCCAAAGGGGAGGGGGTGTGCCCACCCTCGGCCTTGGAAGGAGGCTTGGGTGGCATCCTCTGCCCTGTGCCGGGCGCCCACGTTGGGTCTGGGGGTGGTGGCGGCGGCGCTGGCGCCGATGCTCTGGCGCCGCGCCCCTGCCCATGCTGCCCAGTCGCCCCTCACTCGTGCGCCGCGGGAGGAGGGGCGGGGCGAGGGCGGCGCAGACAATGGCCCGGGTCCGGGTGGCGACGGCAGTGCCCGGAGCGAGGCGGGGCGCCGCGGGCCGGTCGCCGGGCGGCAGCAGGCGGCGCGCTCCCGTCCTCGGCCCCGGGCGGGGTGCAGCCCCAGCCCGCGTTCATGCTGGTGGTCCCGCCGAGCGTGCGGGCGGACGAGGTGAGCCTCAGCCCCCGGCCGGCGGGGGAGGGGATGGGGCAGGGCCACACGGTGGTGGTCGGTGGTCTGGTCGAAGCTGGCTGGCCGGAGCCCTGCCCACCCCCCACCTCCCAGACCTGAGAGGGGCGGGGTCCCCCTTGGGGCCAGAGGGCACGGGGTTCTTCCCCCTTCCTGGGTTGGGATCGGAATGCATTCCCCTGGGGAAGGCCCACGGTATCTTCCCCGAGCGAGCGCCTCCTGGGGTTCCTGGCGCGCCCACCTGACCCGTGTGCGCGCGCTGGGCTGGGGAGGCCGCAGTCCTGGCTCGTGAGTCCCGAGTCCTGAAACCTACCCCCCACTCTGGGGCTTCTGTGGAGTGCAGGCCTTCCTTCGTCCCCAGGTGGTCCTCTACCTGTAACTGTGGGGTCGAAACCAGGAGGGTAGGGACCAGGATGTCCAAGCCCGGGGACCGGCCACCACCTGAACTGCCGCCCCCTGGCAGATTCCGGCTCCAGGCACAGCACCTGGCTGGGCCGCGGAGGGCGGAGGGGGAGCCCGGCCCTGGACATCTCTGTCCACAGCGCTCTCAGCACGCAGGAGGTCAAGGCTCTCCTGAGGTCAAGGGGGAGAGAGAGGTCTGGGAGGGCCGAGCGGGAGGACAGGCTGGGACTCGCAGGATCCCAGACAGGTGGTTCTCTCAACCGCCCTGTGGGCTCATGGGCGTCCAGGTGTGTGAAATGTCCCCCAAGTCCCCGGTACCGTCCCCAGCCACGAGCCCTTGGCAGGTGGCAAGAAGTGTCTCTTCCCCTCAGATGAAGGCAGAAGGTGGTGCGGCCCCCCAGCTGTGAGGTCAGGTGTTGAGTGCCCCTGGGGAGCAGGGGGCTGGCCCTGAGTCGAATCCACATGCTTTTCTAGGTGGGGCCCCGGAGAAACGGAGTAAATTGCCAGGCACCACCTGAAAGTGAGCTCCGCTTGGATTGCCTTCCCCCTGGGGCCAGAGTTCAGGGTGTGCTGCCCAGGAAGGGCTTCCCCGAGGGTGCCCTTTGGACCTCTGGTTGCTCAGGGTTGAGGTGGAAGGGTGAGGCCCTCCACCTGGCCTGAGGCACTGGGTGGCCGGACAGGTGACAGCCGTGGGCCGCAGAGCGAGGCGAGCAGCGCCCAGCAGCGTCCCCCGCTGACCCCACCCCCCCACTGCAGAGGATTGCGGCTCCCCAGTATTTCAAGGAGTTTCCTTCGCAGCCACGTGGGGCCAGGAAATCCTTGCACAAAACACATGCAGCCTTCTCCTTCCTATCAGAAGCAGGCACGGGGCGGGCCCTGAGGGAGTGCGCTGGCCAGGTCTGGGGACCCAGGGTGGCCACCGTGGTCAGGCAGATGTGCGGGGAGCTGGGGGGGGGTACTGTGCACAGTCCCACACCCACACCTGGGTGTGTCTCCGTGCCTCCGGGTGACTGCACACATTGGAGGGACTCTGTGGTCACGTGTGTCCTCCTGGGTGCCACCCGTGGGTGCGACAAGCCCAGCGGTGGCAGAGCGCGCTTATGTGTGAAGGGACTCCTGTGGGGCGAGTGCACACGCATGACTGATTACGGGGTCGGGGAGGGGGGCCCCGCGCATGTGGGGCCCGCAAGTGTGTCTGCGCCTTGCTTTCCCAAAGCGCGGGGCCCAGGTCGTGACCGTGAGGAGCCCCGTGTGTTCCTGCCACGTCCACTTCTCTGTTTTCAGTTTTCTCAGCTGGGAAAGGGGTGTAAGCGTACACAGCTCACAAGGTAGGGGCGGCTGATGGTGGGCTGGAGATCTGTCCTGCCCTTGGAGGGTCCCTGGCACCATGAGGGGCGTCTCGTGGGTGCCTCCCACGTAGGAGCAGGTGGAGGCAGACAGGAGAGGCCCAGGGACCTTGCCAAGGAGGAGAAACCAAGGAGGAGCCAAGTTGTGGGCTTGGCCAAGTGGGTGGCATGAGAGGGGACAAAGGCTGTGTCTCTGAAACTGTCACCCAGCCCCAAGCAAGGCCCTGCCCCATCCTCCCCTGCCCCTTCCCCGCCTCTGGGAAACTTCCTTGCTGGAAGACTTCGGGAAAGAAGGCAGCAGGCACCAAGCCCTGACACTTCCTGGCAGCCGGCTGGAGCCCCAGATCCCTTCCAGAGGCTAGGGCAGCTCCGGAGGTCCCCCTCTGAAAGCAGAGCCCTGCTTCCCAGGCCCTGGGCCCCCGCAAGCAGGCAGCGGGCGGGTGACGGCCCCGGGCACACGGTGTCCCTGGCACGGCGGGCAACCTCCTCACCACAACGGCCCATTTGTCCCAACTGCCGCAGCCCTGAAGCCCCAAGTGACCAGGCCCTGCTGGGCACAGGGGCCTGACTGTGGGCTCAGCCCCCCCCCCCCACTCACCCTCCCTGCCTCAGCCCGCGCTGCCTGTGCTGCACGGACCGGCTCCTTAGCCCTGGGCCGGACCCCAAGGCCGTGCAACCTCTACTTCCCCAATGAGCGGAGACCCATTCCCCGAGCGTTACTGTTGCGCCAGGAATTTGGGAAGGAGCAAAAGCCCCAGGTCAAACCGGAGCTGAGCTGCCTGCCTCCCCACCCTGCCGGCATCCCGCGGCAGTTGGCTTCTGGGAACCTCCTGGCCCCCGCTTCCCAGAAAGCCTGGCTCGCCTCCAGCCTCTGCTCCCAGCTTTGCTCCCTGGAAAGCACTCGAATGGCAGGTTGGCAGAGAGGGCCGTGCCCTTCCTCCTCACCATCCCTCGGGCTCCTCTCCAGCCTTGCTGCCTCCTCCGGGAAGCTTTTCTGGGGCTCTCCCCACGAGCAACTTGCGTTAGCCCCAAGCTCTGAGTATTTTCCAATCTGGGGACACAGGAGGACGCTGGACCGGCGAGCTGCTCTCAGGGAGCTTACGCCAATTTGTAAATTAGGACCCCAGCGTCCTTTCTGTGATGGTAGCGCGCGCCTGAGCGGCGGAGTCACCCACCTACCCGTCAGCAGTTACAGGAATGTGTCTCGGGCCAGGCATCATTCTGACCCTGGGGCATGAGGGGTGAACAGGACAGATGCTGCCCCCCAGGGAGCTCAGAGCCCAGCTTGAGGTTAGGAAGCCACTGCACAGTCTGCGAACTGTTAATCCCCTTCTGGAGTCTCCCCCCAGGTGGTCCTTTCTAGCTCACCCGCCCTCGTCCATCAAAGGGCACCGCAGGCTCAAGCCCTCTCACCCTATTCTGTTTTCTCTTCGCCAACATACTTGCCTTCTGACAAGCATTTTGCATCTTACGGCCCCCCAGACCAGAAGGTGATTTGTTCCCTAGGGTACCGCTGGCACCCGCCCCCCACCTGACGCCTCGCAGGGGCTCAGGGCGGCCGTGCGGGCTGATTTGCTGGAGGCGTAGCCTAGGGCTGCTCTGGGCTGGGATGGGGATGCCACAAACCATTGCTGGTCCTTGGGGACATGGGGTGAATTGGAATTGTCCAGAGACTTGGACGGCAGTTTGAATTTGCTGGGGGGATTTTCTATTGCCTTTTCCAAAGGACCAGTTAGCTGTCCCTGACTCAGAGTGTCCCAGGCTGCTTCGGGGTAATGTGGGGCCCTATCCTAAGTGCTCCTGTCCAGTATTTCCTATCCCTGTGCGGAGGCCAGGATGAGGGTCAGCCAGTGGCGGGCGGGCGGTTTGAACCTGGACTCCCGTCTATCCAGAGCCCAACTTGTAGCTGCTGCTCTAATCCCTAAAGTCAGACGTTGGGCTCACTGTCGAGATGGGCATGGGGGCAGGCCCCAAGGGGCAAGGAGCTGTCCTCAGTGGCCCGAGGCAGTGCCAGATCCTGCCGGGCACGGAGCCAGCAGGAGCAGCTGGGGCGGGGCCTCGATTCTCGGAGCCTCAGCCTCTTGGCAACCTGTGTGACTCAGTGGGCTGGGAAAAAGGGCCGGCAGGCGGGCAGCCAGCATCGGGGAGCCCTGGGCAGCCGGTGAATCAGCAGCGGGAACAGCCCACTGACCTACCACTGGGATACTGTTCTGCCTGGAGCGGGGCCAGGCCTCAGCTGTTGAAATAGCCCCTCGTGGCCTTTCTCCCTGCCAGCGCTCCTGGTAGGTGTTTCTCGTGGCTCCCCCATTCCTGGGGGTCCCCAAGTCTCCCCAGCCTGGAGCCGGGGAAAGGGACTTCCTTTGGCCCCTCTCGGCCCTTCTATAAAGCAGGGGTCCCCTGCCCATAGAAAGGCACCGGGAGGCTAGAATCATGCCCAGCCCCTGCTGCCTAGGAGGGCTTGGAGGCACTGACCTCCACGCCAGGCTGCCGTGTGACTTTGGATGAGTTTGCTACGTCTCCAGGCTCCCATCCCTGAGCTGACCTGCTTCCTGGCCTCTCGCATCATGACACTTAAATTATATCCACGTGGGCACATCAGCAAATGGTAGAAATGTTGGTGGGGAGGGGAGGTCATCGACTCCAGCTTAGACACTGGGTTGCTGGGGGTGGGAGGGCGGGTGATTGAAGTCAGAATCCTGAGCTGGGTGTCATATGGGGGGCAGACCACCCACCCCACAGGCAGGGACCCAGCAGCCCCCAGCTGGCCTGCGCTACCAGGAACAGATCCACGTGTGATCTTTAACCCGGCCCAGAGTGGAGGAAACTGAGACGGGCAGGCCAAGGTGTGCACCCAACCTGGGAACTGACCCCCTGTGCATCCTTGGGCTAGCAGTTTGCCCTCTCTGGGTCTTGATCTTGAGATGATCGCTGGGGCTGCATCTGGTTGACAGATGCTGCGTGGAAGACTGCTTTGCCCCCATCGAGGACCCCCAAAGGCAGGGCCAGGCTGGGCTCGTGGGGGCCGAGGGGGCGGCAGGAGCCTCGAGCGACTCCAAGGCGTCTGAGTGTAGGCAAACCTTCGCCTTTGGCTGCAGGCAGCAGCTGTTTGCAGGGCCCTGGGTCCTGGGCCTCTGTCACAGCTGGAGGGGGAGGGAGCCAGAGTAGACGCACCCCGGTTCTAGGCCCTTTTCCCAGCTCCAAGGCCCGGTCTCTCACGGGCAAGGCTGTGATGTCACCTGACCTAGCAGAGCCTGGCCCGCAGCAGCTTTGGGATGAGGGGCCGCAGGTCCCCGGGGATGAGGGGAGGGGAGCTGGGCTGTCCTACGCCCCCGGCGGGACCCCGAGTCAGGTCAGGAGGCTGCCGGAAAGAGGAGCCGGAGCCAGCCGGGCCTCTCCTATCTGCTTCCTGGACAGGATGTCGTGCCGAGTAAACAGCTTCGAGAAGAGTCACCACTCCAGCTCTGAGTCACAGCTCCTAGCGACAGCCGCAAGTGTTTATAAACACTGTGCTTGGCACCCAGCAGGGCCTGCCCCCAGGAGCCCGCGGAGGGTGAGAGGAGCCCCCCAGATGTGGAATGCAGCAGGCCCACCCAGGAGTCCGTCCCCTGCCGAAGGGCTTGGGTCTGGGTGGCGAGGAGCAGTGGCTCGCCCGTGCACGCATGCGGGTTCAGGAGTGGGGTTTCGCTGCGTCTGGGCTTGTGCGTGGCCGCCCAGGTGCGTTTCCCTAGGGCCATCTGGTACCGCGGGCAGGTCCCAAGACCTGGGGTCCTGGGACAAGCGTCTCAGGGATGGTGCGAGTGTCCCCCGATGTCCTGTGGGTGCACACAAAAGCTTGTGTGTGCTTGGTTCCCCCAGGGAGGGGGGCCGGCCCCAGAAGGTGGGAGTGTGGTGGGATGCCCCTGCCTGTCCCCAGCACCCAGAGCCCCGGCGCCCCGTGGCTGGTCTGTGGTTCCAGGCAGTGACAGTGATGCGGGGCACCATGTGGTGACAGCAGACTGGCGGGGAACAAAGGCGCCTCTGCTCTCCCCCTCTTGGCTGGGAGGAGGGGAGGACGCGCCCCGCCCCGCCCCACCCCTCCCTTGCCCCGCCTCCTCAGGGCTCCCGCTCTTCTTGCCTCTTCTTGCCTTCTTGCCTCTTGCCAGCAGCCGCAGCCGCAGCCGGTCTCCCGCCTGGGCCTTCCCGGGGAGCCCTGCCCCCGCGAGCCTCGCTCCCAAAGGACTAGCTCAAGACCGGGTCCTGCGGCCAGGCTGACCTGTGTTGGGAGGCAGGGGTGGGGCAGGGTGGGGTAGCAGGTGTGGACTGCTGGGGATCCCTGGACAGTGGCATGGAGACTCTTGTTGGACACTCAGGAGCGATGGAAAGAGACGTGGTCCCTTGCCAGGATCCTGGTCCCCAGGAAGCCCCCAATCAATGCTTACGGAATCAGAGGCATTAACACACAGATGCACCTAAGGGGCAGCCGGGTTCCCCGCTGGTTCCCACCCCAGACATGCGCTTCCTCCAAGGGCCTCCTGAAGCTCTCCCGCACCCCAGACGCACTCGCCCAGCTGGAATCACTCTCCTATCCACCGACCTCGTCCGCAGCCCTGGGGTCGGGGGCCCACCGCTCAATGAGGAGCCCTCCCACCCCCACATCATCTGGAGCCCCTGGAGGCGTGGGCGAGCTCGCCGGTGCCCACAGAGGGCAGGTGGGCTGCACCGAGAGACAGCCTCTGCGCCCCGGGGCCATCTCCCTCCTTGGAGCTCTCCAGCCCGACTGTGCCCTGGCCTCTGTTTGCTGCTGGTAGACAGCGAACATTTCTGAGTCCTCCCCTGGGATCCAGTCACGGGCCCGCGCTAGCCCTGGACGGGCCCCAGATTGCCGTTTGGAGCTCGCTGTTGGACACATAGCCAGGCAGTGCCCGTGTTTAGTACGTGCCCGGCGCTGGAGCAGACTCGTGACCGTGGGAATGATCAGAATGCACACCTCCGGGGTGCCGGCCACCAGTGAGGCCCCCGCTGAGCTCTTGCCAAATCCCCAGGCACCCTTGGGCCAATTTTACATATGAGGAAACTGAGTCAGTACATAATGCTAAGTCAGGGGCCCAGGGGCCCAGGCCGGGCTGATTCTGAGCCCGGTCAGCTCTGCTGTTTCTCCAAGGTCAGGGTTAATTTAAGCATCACCGTGTGCAGGAGACCGTGATGGCTGAGAAGGGGGAGGAGGAGGGACCCCCTGCTTAGAGGCTGGAGGCAGGGAGGACTTGAGATTCTCTTGCAGGTGGGACAGAAGTTGTTGGAGGGATTTTGCTGCAGAGGGAGATGGTCTCGGACTGTAGGCAGGAGGGTAGCATGTTGGGGCGGGGGGGGCACGTTCCACTGGGAACCTCCAGCTCGGTTTCTCTGATGCCCACCCCACCCATACCCCTGGATGCCCATGTCCCCAGGGATTCCTAACTTGTGTTCACAGAGATTCTTTCTGCCCTGTAAGAAATGTCCTCTGGAGCCCACCAATGGGAATTCCAGGTCAAGAGAGGCGGTGAAGCCAGGGCTGGGAAAGAGTTTGTGTTTGAAAAACCTCCGTATCTCTTCCACCCACCCCTACATCCCTAACAGGTCAGGAAACTGAGGCTCAGAGAGAAGAGGAACCCGCAGGTCCCACGGGAAGGCAGGGCTGGGCGGGGACAGGAACGAGGTCGGGCTCAGAGCAGCCTGCTCCGCCGGGTCCCCTGCACCCTACAAAGCCACCGGAAGAGGATGTGAAACTCAGAGAGGCAGAGCGAGTGCTGGCGGGGCTCCGTGTCGGGGCGGAATGCTGGGCCGCAGCCCCTCACCGTAGCCAGGGGACCTGATGTGCCTCCAGGCCGGCTCCGGAGCCCCTGCACCACCCTCTTTGCTCCTGGCCTCCGCGGCGTCCTGGCAGCCAGGGGCAGGATGTCTACCTGGCCAGGGTCCCAGCAGGGTAAGGAAGCCTCCGGGCCTCTCACTCTGTCTTTGCCCTGGGACCTCTGGGTTTGGGGATCTGGGCTCTGAACACTGGTGGGAGGAGCGTCTGGGGGCCGTGCGGGGCTGCAGACAGGTGCAAGTCCTGGACTCCCCCTGTGAGGTCTCAGGCAAGTCCCTGCTTCCCGGGGCCTCAGTTTTTCCATTTGTCAAATGGGTGTATTGGACTCGATCTGTGGTTTCCAATGGCTAGTTTGCCGCAAACTGAGAAAAATGGACACAAGGTTGTGAGCTTTGCTTAAAGCCAAGTGCCTCCATTTAACCACTGCTAAATGAATAGTGTTTCTGACAGTGTGTCCTTCTAGTTAAATTTTGGTGGTGTCTTTTCTGGAATAATGGTAATGATGTTTGGTTTTTGGTTTTTTTACTATCCCACTTGCAGAATAAGCAGTCCTTATAGTTTAAAATGAGATCTTGTGCCTGGGTACCAGGGCAGAAAAGCTCGAAGGGAGAGTGCCAAGAAGGCTTCAGGGATAAAGCGGCAGCTCGGCGTAGGCGGGGTCCTCCTGTGCTCCCCCTGATGGCACCGAGCCGGGCTCACACCTGCCCGGTGGCCCCACAGGCTGAGCCCTGTTTCGATCTCGGTGACTTGTACCTGCCACCTTTCCAGCTCTGGGTGAGGGTTCCCTGCAGGCAGGGGGCATGGGGATGGGGCCTTGGGGTCTTGGGGGAGACCACGGGGGTCACCCCAGGAGGGCCCGGTCTGAGCTGGAGCTGCTGGGCCCAGCTGAGGACAGAGCCCCGTCCCCCCGGCCTTGGCAGGCCTGTGGCCTGGTCCCAGCGGGAATTCCTGGCCCTGCCCATCTTGGGAGCTGGTATGACAGCCACGCCGATGACACCAGGCCTAGGCACTCAGGTGCTCGATTCCATCAGGCAGGCTGGCCACGGACGGGCAGACTGGCAGAGGGCCTCCTTGGGAGCCCACCCCCTGCCTGGCTCCCGCGCCACCATGGCCCGGGAAGCCGGGCCCGCTGCGCCCAGGGCCAGGAAGGCCTGGGTGTTCTTTGCCTGTGTCTCTGTGGTGACCGCCAGGCGCAGGGCCACCGCCCGCCGCGCCACTCTCCGAAGCCCCACACCTTGGCCGGCACCTGTGCCAGCAGCAGCCACCGAGGTGAGTTTCCCGGGGAACCTGTGCTTCCGCCCGGAGGCCGGGTGGGTCCCAGCCACGGCCCAGCCACGGCCCGACGCCTGGGAGGTGGTGCCCCCGACGGCCACCCCTCCCTCCCTCAAAACAGGTTGAAGGAGCCCGGTGGGAAGCCAGCGGGTGTCCCCAGCCCCCATCCAGCTGTGAGAGGAGGGGCACCGTGGACCCCCACCCAGGCCGGCCTGCCCACTGCCCCCTGTCTGGGCGGCCGCTGCCAGATGGCCATGGGTTGTCCCAGCGGCTCCTGGTCCTCGGATGCTTCTCAGATTTCCAAGGGCTTCTGTGCACTGTTTTATCATCTGCTCTCCTGAGAGCCGGGCGATGGCATTATTAGTATCTCTCCATCTTCCTGAGGGAGAAACTGAGGCCGGGAAGGAGCAGAGGAGGGACTCGAGCACAAATCCAGGCTCCAGGTCCTAAGGGAGAGCCTCCCAAGAGAGGCCCCCTCCGCCACGCTCTGTGCTCCGGGCTCTTTTGCATTTCCATCTGTCTGTGTCCCCTCCTGCGTCTTTCTCCCCGCCTCCCTTCACCTCCAGCCTTCACACGGCAGACGGGCGGCCCTCAGGAGTGTCGGGTGTCCGAGATCTGTGGGGTGTCGGGCACTGAGCACTCCAGGAGCGGCGGGGTGGGACCGTCGTCACAGTGGCCCCCGTCTCCTGTGTGTGGATGGCGTCTTTCACAGTGAACGCGCCGCCCTGTGTTCCTCTGAGTGCCCCCGCAACGCCCTGGGAGCTGGTGTCATGGGCGGTGAGCCCACTTCCAGGGGGAGGCTGGCGAGACCCCAGAACAAGCTCACGGCCGACCCGGAGCCCTCGGCGTGCCAGTCCTGGGCCGTTTCCATGGCTCCAGGGGTTGCTGTATTTTGTTCTGGTTGCCCCTGGGACAGGAACGCCCTGTGAGATCAGAAATTGGGGGTGATAATGATGTCACACCCCTCCACCCAGGATTGTCTCCTGGGGGTTGGGGCGCCTCATTTTCTGCCTCCTGACCAACTCTGAGCGCGCCCTCCTGCCCGTGGGAAAGCCCCCTCCCCCCGAGGAGGAGGAGGAGGAAGAGAAGGAGGCCCCTGGAAGTTCCCAGGAACCCAGAGACAGAGGGGGTGGGGCCCCGCCCCCGCTCTTGGCCCAGGTGTGCCACCCCCTGCCAAGGTGTGTGCTCACCCGCCCACAACAGGCCAGCCCAGCGGCCAGGCAGGCCAGGAATGATGACGCTGACATCAGGAAGTGACCCAGGAGCCCGGCCAGGCTACACCCTCTTCTCGTCCTCCTCAGGCTCTAAATATAGCCCGCAAAGGACAGACAGGGGCCCTTCACCTGCCCAGAGGGAAGTGAAAGGTCTTCCCCGGAGGTCTGACCCAAGTCTGGGTGGCCACCAGCGCCCTCTGGGGCCTCGGCCGAGCCCAGGTGGGAGGAGGTGATCCGCAGGGCCTGCGGTGGCCTGGACACCGCCTTGAGCCCCGTTGCGGCTCCGAGACCCCCCCAGCGCTGCAGCCGGGCCCAAACCCCACTCCCCGGGACCCCGTGCCAAGGCAGAGCGGGGTCTGGATTGGAAGGACAGCTGGAGCGGCACGCAGGAGTCCTGGGGCACGTCCCGGACCAAGGGTGGGCGGCAGGGGGGAAGCACGGGCCAGGCAGGAGACGGGCTGGCTCGAGGCGCCAGGGACCGAAGCGGTTCTGTGGGAGCCTGGCGGGGCGCCGTGAGAGAGGGCCCCCAAGTGTAAGCTGGAGACACTCCAAGCAGTTGGCATTTTGCCCTAAAGGTGGTGGGGGCACATTTGGAGGGTCAAGACCCCTCTGGCTGCCGTGCGTCTGGGGGACCAACGGTGGATTGGAAGCAGGAAGGAGACGGGGCCCCAGAGGCTTGGCCTCCGTACCCCTCTCCCTTCAGCAGGAGGCGGCTGCTCGGGGGGCCTCCCAGCCGGGGAGTGATGGAAGGCCCCGAGGGGCCCAAGCCTTGCCCAAAGGAGAGCGCGGCCGGTCAGCTCCCGCCCAGCGTCCCGTGGCTCGGGAACACAGACCCCAGGTGGCCAGATGGTCTGCAGTTACCGGAGAAGCCAGAAATGTGGATTTTTATATGAAATCACCTGACCTTTTACTGTTGGCTCAAAAACTTAAAAATACTTTGCAAGCCAAACAAAACACACGTGTGAGCTGGATGTGGCCCCCTGCCAGCCCCTGGCTTGTCAGCTCTCAGCCTGTCTTGGGAGCTTCCTCTGCAGGGAGCATCCTGGCCGCAGAACAGTGTGTACAGCATAGCGTTGTTCTCTGGGCTCCTTGTGACCCCCGAGCAAGGGCAGGTGCACTCCCCAGGGAAAGGCTGAACTGGGACCGCTGGAGGTGGGGTGGGCTGCGAGCAGGATGAGGGATGAAAGGAGGGCCCTGATCCTAATAACCCCACTCATTCTAGAGTACTTTCTGCAGTTTCTTCCAGCAGACCCTCCAAGGGCAGGGTCTATCATCTTGGTCTTCACTCATCCAAGGTCACCGGGCTGCCTCCAGCCCCACGTGAGCCATGTGGCTCGGTTTCCCAGTGCCCCACTGCCGTGGCCTCCAAAGTGAAGTCCCCAGCCTTCTTTGTTGTAAGGATGCTAAGAGTGTCCCTGGGCGTGGGGCCAGTCGGGAACACGGAAAATGGGGAAGCTGGCCAGGTGTCCACTGCCGTGACCCGGGGTCTGGAGATTTTTGCCCTCCTTTGTTGGCTGCTGGGAGTCTCGGGGACCTTGATGGTGAGGCTCAAACTCTGTCCTTTTTCTTTTTTTAATTTCTCTCATGGCAAATTCCAACTAGACAGAAGAGTGGAGAAAGTACATAAATACATCCCGGCCCTGATGCCCCCCAGTGTGCAAGGACACTCTTGTCCATTCACCGCCCCCGTGTCCTGTGTCCCCTGCAGTGGACAATGTTTGCACAGAATCGTAACCGCGTTACTGTGACCACGCCCAGAAGGTGATACTGATCATCATCAAACTTCCAGCAGTGTTCAGATAATCTCAGTCATCCCGTAGGTTTTTGGTGTTTTTTGTTTTTTTTTTTTTTAAATAGTTGCCCTGTTCGTATCACCATCCAAAATCCATCCAATGTTGCCTTTGGTGACATCGCTTACCTTTCAATCTATGGCTTCCTCTTTCTTTCTTTCTTTCTTATTTTCCTGGACCATCTTTGTTGAAGAAACTGCATGGTTCGTCCCACAGAGATTCCTACAGTCTGGAACTTATGGACTGTACCCTCCTGGTGTGTTTAACATGCTCCTCTGCCCCCCCGACTCCCCCAAATGGAAGTTACATGCAAAAGGCTAGCTGGGTTCATGGCTGGTTTTTGGCAAGCATACTTCGTGGGTGACTTTGTTCTTCAGGCAGCACCTACTGCCCTGGTCCCCTCTTTGGGGCTGCCCCTGCCCGTGGTAAGGGGTCTGCCCCACAGCTTTGGGGCAGGATCATGAAGGGAAGTGCGTTGACGGCTCAGGGGAGGGTCTTGCGAGCCGGCGGTGCCCCGTGAACCACAGCTCCGGTCACTGACTGTGGGGCAGAGTCGTGGGGATGCTGAGCACCTGTGTGAGGTGCTTTACCTGTTGCCTCCTTAGTTAGGCTCCCTTTACGCAGGAGAAAGCTGCCTTGGAGGTGATGTGATTTGCCTGGGGGAGAGGGGGTCCCACAGTAAGAAAAGGGTGGAGCTTGGCTTCAAACCCAAGCATCTCGGTGTCCAAGTCTGCCCTCGGCTACACCAACACTCTGGGAACTCAGATGTGTGAGCAGGCTTGCCAGGACCCCAGAGGAGAGCCCGAAAGTGGGGCGGGGGAGAATGAGGCAGAAGGACTGATTGAGTAAAGGCTATACTATCCTGCGCCTTCCCCACGGATAATGTGCAGAAAGCCTGGGATGGGGGGCGGGGCGGCAGCCCGGCCAGCTGTGCTGGTGGGGGACGGGGGGAGTGCTGTAATTCCCCACTCCTCACCTCTCCAGCCCACCTGGGGCCCTCAGCCCCGGGACCTGGACCTTCAGGGTTGGAGAGGTGGGGACATCAGGTGCATTGCTCTTGCCCTTGTGAGTCACTTGGCCTGCACGGGCCCTTTTCCAGGCAGTAAAATGGGCTTGAGCTTGCTTCCAAGGCACTGCCCTGCGAGGAGGAGATAAAGAGAGCAGAGAGAGCTAGATAAGTGAGCACAGGCAGGTGCTGAATTCACTCCGAATCCCCAGAGGCACTGAGAACTTGGCCCCAGGAGAAGGAGTGGGAAGAGGAGCTTCTAGCCAGAGGGCGGTGGCCAGCGGCCAGGTCACCCTTTTGTTGCTCCATGAGGAGCTCATTCCTCCAACTGTGGCTCCCAGGTCACCCTCCCTGGGGGCAGAACCCAAAAGCTTCCAAAACAGCACCCTAGAGATCCTCACCCTAAACTAAATCTACTCATCTTGCTAAAAAAAAAAAAGCAAGCAGCATTTATTACATGTGCGTGATTATTACAATATTGTAGAAAAATTAGAAAACTCTGGAAGTGAGAAGAAAAAAATGTGCAGTGCTCAGTGCTGTTCAGAAATAACCTCCGTCGCTTTTGCAAAGGAAGTCCCTCTGGTCGAATGCATGTGTGCACCGTCTGCTCTGGAAGCATATTCAGCAGCCCGGTTTTTCTATTTCCCGGTTACACAGAGCGTGCCCTGCACCGTAGTTCTCGGGGCGCCGATGGTTCCGTGAGTTAGCAGAGGGCGTTGGAGTTGGTTCGGTTTGGCTGAGCTGTAATCCACATTTCCATAAATATGCTTGTACGGAGACCCACGTCCATGCCTTGGATTGCGTGCGTCCTTAGGGTGAGTTCCTAAGAGTGGATCATTGAGTCCAAGGGCAAGAGCATTTTTAATGCCCTTAATAGAAACTGCCACATTGTTTTCTACGCGTCTCTGTCAAGGCCTTGCTTCCGGGCTGGAGTCAAGCTCCCCGGCGGGTGGGGTTGCTGGGGCCCCACTATGCTTGGAGAGCTGAGGCTTGGCGCACAGTGGGTGCACACAATATGGAGTGTGTGGTCTGGTCCTGCCCCCTTGTTTTACAAATAGAGAAACTGAGGCCCAATGGTAGGAGACCGGTTCTGGGGAGGTTGGTAGCGTTGCCACGGCTGCTAAGAGCAACGGCTGGGGCTCTTTGAGGGCTGAGGCCAGAGGCCAGGCAAGGCCCTAGCGGTGGGTTAGGTGTGCAAGACGTCCCATTCATTTATGCATCTATAAATACCCTCTTGACCCGGCTGTTAAGTCCAGCCTCCCTCTAGACCTCACAGGCTTCTAGAAGGTGTAGCCGGGGCTGCCACAGGTAGGAAGCCCTGCAGCCCGAGTCCTACCCTGACTGCTGCCCTGAGATCTTGAGCACTCAAGTCCCCAGTGGCCCCGGTTGACCAGCCAAGTGACAAGTGCTCCAGCAGGCAGTCGTCCCTCTTGACCCCTTACTTTCTTGAATGTCTAGAAGGCTCCAACCCCGGTGACATCTGTCGTGTTCAACCGCGGCTCCCCCACCACCACTTCCTTGACAGCTCTCCACCTCCTTTGGGCCCCTACCGGCTGCTCAGCTCGGCCCTGGGGCTGAAAGGCAGTAGTGCAGACAGGGCAAGGGTAGGGCTTCTCCCCAAACACACGTCAGCACTGAGGACTTCCACGCGCACAGGTGCGCCGAGCACACAGCCAGGCGCAGGCCCCGGCCGAGGGCTGTACATCAGTTCCCCCGTGTGATCAGGCTCAGAGAGGTGAAGCGATTTATCCAAGGCCCCCCAGCTCAACTTAACTGGAGTCCCTGGGAGGCAGTTCTGACACCAGGGCCGCTCGATACACCCACGCGACACAGGCACCGCACCCACACAGGGTGTGTAACCGCGGCCCCCCCAGCACGCACAGCACGTGCGCTCCGCGGCCGGGCCGGCCAGCTGGCGGGGGGCGCGCGCGCGCGCGCACACGCGCGCAGACACAGGCCCGGGCGTCGGCGGCCCCGCCCCCCACCGCGTCGCCGGCCCCGCCCCGTGGCCCCGCCCCCGGCCTGACCTCTGCGGGGGGCCGGGCCGCGGGCGCAGAGCGCAGGGCAGCGCCGAGCCGCGCGGGCCGCCGCCGCCCCCGCTGCGCGCCGGGCCGGCCCCCGCGCCCGCGCCCGCGCCCGCACCGCCCGGGGTCCCGCGGCCCGGCCGGCCGCCTGCGCGCCCGCGAGTCGTCCATGGTGCAGCGCATGTGGGCCGAGGCGGCCGGGCCTGCGGGCGCCGCCGAGCCGCTGTTTCCGGGCTCTCGGCGGAGTCGCAGCGTCTGGGACGCCGTGCGCCTGGAGGTGGGCGGCCCCGACAGCTGCCCGGTGGTGCTGCACAGCTTCACGCCGCTCGACCCCGACCTGCCGCGCCTGGAGGTGGGTGAGCCCGTCGCCGACCGAGATCGCGCTCCTCCCGCCGCGCAGGGGCAGCGAGGCGGGCGTGAGGGGGCGGGGGCGCTGCCGCACGAACGGTCCGGACGTTTGGGGACCGGAGCCGGGACTTCGTGTCCTGCTCACTCTCTGTCCCGGCGCCCGGCCCCACCGAGCCGAGGTGCCCCGGCCCCGCGCCCCGACGGCCCAGGTAGACCTGTTTCCGCGCGCTGTCCGTGTGGACGTCCGCGAACTTCTGACAGCGGGGGCTGGGCCGCCGTTCTCCCCCGCCTGCCAGGGGCCTGCGCCGGCCGGCAAGCTTCGCGGTGCAGGTGGCGGTGATCAGGGTGGCCGACTCCTCCTGGGCACTTGGCACCACAGCGGCCTTCCAGGCAGTACCCCTTGCGGGCAGACGTGGATCCGATGTTCGGGGCTGCCCCGAGAAGGGAGGTGGAGGGCGCACAGGCAGGCCTCCAACCTGTGCCTCGAGGTGTCCTGGCCGGGAGGTGGCGGGAAGGGCCTCTCAGGGCGAGGGCGTGACTCATTTCTGCTTGATTAGAAAATATGCCGACACCCTCATTAGGATTGGGGAGGGTTCCGAAAAGGGGGGGGGTGCCTGCCACGAATGGGGTGGGGATAACTAGGTGAGGGCTGAGTCTCCTGTTTCTGGTGTGCTCTGGGCAGTGGGGCCCAGTGGGTTGGGGGGTGCCCTGCCCTTCCCATCTGAGTGCACCTGACTGCTGCAGAGGTGGCGGAATCCAGGGATGGGCCTCCTGGCCGCATTCTGTCTGGGCATGGGGCCTGGACAGAGGCCAGCTCCGGGTCCAGGGGCTCAGTGCACATCTAAGCCAAGCCAGAGCCTTAACAGCGAAGTCTGAGCCCCCTGCTGGTTAGGTACCCCACCCCCACCTTGGTGACCCTCCCCTCCCGTCACATTAGGCCACAGTACCCCGTAATTGCTGGAGAGGGCCAGCCTGAATCTTGTGCCTCGTGTAGCCCCCGTGCCTTGACAGGGCGTAGATGAGTATTTGCCCAAGGATAAAGCATGTCTCCATGCCCCGCATGGGGGGAAGATGAGGGGTGGGGGGGAGCCCTTGGTGGGGGAACTGTGGGCCTGGGGGATTCCTCCCGAGCTGGGCGGGTGGCGAGTTCTCCAGCCCTCACCCAGCCACAGCTCCAGTCTTTGGCGGCTGGAGCGACCCCCAGGGAGGGTGGGGTGGGAGGCGTGACACCAGCCCAGTACTCATCTGACTTTCATTAGGTCTGGCAGCGGCTTGGGCTTTGTGTGCTGGGAGGGTCTGGCCTGCGAGCTCACTGGGGCCGGGCAGGTTCCTGGCCTGGGTGGGGTGGGCCTTCGCTGCTTCTCCTCCTCCCTCTCAGTCTGTCCGCATCCCAGAGGAACTGAGCCCTACCCCTGCCCAGGGGTCTGCCTTCCCTCCCATCTCCCCCTCCCTCGTCCCCTCCCCCTCTCCAGCTCCCTCTCTCGCTGCTGCTCTCCCTCACCCGGCCTCAGCACGGAGATCCAGGCCACGGCCGGCCGCTGTTTAGAAATCAAAGGGGAGGCTTCTGGCTGGGGCAGGAAAACCAGGGTCCTGGCAGGAGAGGAGGCCACTGCCGGAAACCAAACACAATGACCATTTACCATGGGCCGAGGGGCGGGGGGGCTGGGAAGTCCCTGTCCCTCCTGCCGACACAAGCCCGACACAAGCCCGTCCCCCATCCTGGAGCTGATTTCCTGGTCTCTGTAGCGGGCCAGAGACGAAGCGACCCTGCTGGGGGGTCCCAGTCCTCTCTGGAAACCACCAGGCAGTTTCTGCCTGCCCTGCCCCCAGCCTCATTTCCCTACCTCGCCTCCACCCAGTCCTTCCCTCTCTGAGCTGCCAGATGTCCTTGCACATCGGGGCAACCTCCCATCATCTTGATCATGAGCCAGGTCCCAGCTGAGCCAGCTCGGCCCACAGGCTTCTGTGCTCTCTGGGAGGCCCCTGGCCCATGCCCTTGTCTCTGGGCAGGCCACTGCCTTGGCCAGGCAGGAGGAGATCTGGGTCTATAGCGCCTACGGGCTACAAACCCCACCACCTCACTCCAGCTGCCTTGGACCCAGCCCTGCCGAGGAGTTGTCAACCCTAGTTTATAGCAGACAGAGTGGAGTCCCCGATCTTAGCGAACACACAGCTAAGAAGGATGTGCTGCCAGGATTTGAATGGGGGCCTTTCTTTATTGGGCACCTACTGTATACAGAAGCCCACTGCAAGGATCTAAGAAGGGTAGAGCCGAGCTCACTCTCGAGGCAATTATAAGTGCGTTGGGGGTGAGGGGGTAGCTGTGGGGAGAACAGAAGCAGGCCCAGAGCCCAGAAGCCCCCAGTCAAGGGAAGGGTATCGAGGCAAAAGTCCTCTGGGCCAGAGGACACTGGGAAGAGCTTCTACGAAGGAGCCAGCCCAGGGCTGGACCCCAAAGGTTTAAAAACACAGTCCCTCCTGTTTGGAGCCAGCACTTTGTGGGAAGCCCTGTGCTGAGTAATTTGCGTGCGTTCTTGTCTCTTTGCTGTCAGGACTGTCCATTTAGCAGACGAATCACCGGAGGCACTAGAGGTTAGATTGCACCAACTTCACGAGCTAGTAAGTTGCGGAGACTGGAATATGACCCCCACCATGAACACAGTCTGGGTGGAATGGACTGGGCAGGGCTTCTCTGGTCTTCAGGTAGAAATAGATAGGAGAGCCCACCGCCCACCCCTGCCCCAGCCTCCTGCCTCCTTACAGGCTGCCTGGTCTCTTGATTACACTTTGTGCCTCTCTCCGATTTAAGCCCCAGGGCTCATTTGCCTTTGACCCTGGAGGCCCTAGAGGTATAGCCTTGTGGGGGTCTTTCTCTGCAGACTCTAATCTGTTGGGGGGGAGGCTTCTTAGCTCACTCCAGGCTGCAGGGCCTGTGTAGTTTGAGAGGGGACTGACTGCCACCTGCTGGGCCCCCAAGGCCCCTGGGGTTCCCCTCTTGCTCCACTCCTCAGAGGTCCCAGGAGAAGAGAAAGGGCCATCAGGCTGGCTGGGACTGGGCCCTCCTTCGTCCTGTAGGTGGGAGGCATTGAAGCATGCCGGGCTGTCTCCCCGAGCGGCAGGGACAGTTGGACTCAGCCTTGGGTGACTGCTCCCAGGCAGGGCTCGCTTAGAAGCTCCACCTCGCAGCCGGACGTGTGTTTCCAAGCCCTGTCTCCGCGGCTGGTAGAAGGAGTTGGGCAGCCTCTGAGCAAGCCAGTGGGGGTGCTTTCAGGACACGGTGCCCAGGAGTCGAGGACTGGCTCCCAGGGGCTGCTGGCCGGCAGCCCAGACGGCTCCCAGGGCATGGCACCGCGCTGTGGCCACCGTGCCCTGGGCTCGGGCTCCCAGCCTCTTGGGCTCGGAAACGCGGTGTTCCGGGGGACACGCAACTCTAGTGAAGCGACTCCCCGCTGAAACCTGCAGCCCAGTCCCGCAGGCCCCCCGGCCGGCCCAGAGCTAGCCGGGAGCTGAGGCTAGCTGGAATATTGCTTGGTGAGCTGGGCAGTAGTGTGTGGCTCACGGGCCTGCCTGTGGGGACCTCTGGGGTGTGGGTGCTGCCTTTGCGCTCAGGGGTGGGGAGGGGGGACAGGGTCGGATGCTCGCACACACCCGGAGCCCTAAAGTCCTTTGAAGCAAGGGACCGGCTCACACATACGGGTCAGGAGCTGGAGAGGAAATAGAGCTGCAGGGGGAGGCCGGCTGGGCCCCTTGCGGCCCTGGGCCTGCTCCCAATCCCGGAGCCTCGGTTATCCTTATCTGTTAAATGGACCTGGTACCAGTCCCTCCCCTAGGGTTCAGGTGAGGACCAAGTCAGCCCAGTGGCCTGACAGGCGGTCCCCACAGTGCCTGGCACTGTGTCCGAGCCAGACCGATGGCGGCTCAGGCTTATGCTGCCCGCCGCCCGACCCGGTTCCCATAGCTGAACCTCCAGGCTCGCAGCCGGAACCCCAGCAAACCACCCGCTCCAGGGAAAGGTGCTGGGTGCAAGGCAGCTGGGCCCCGCCAGCGCCAGCCAGCGGTTTCCCCTGCGGAAGGTGCTCCCATCTCTGGCCGCCGCTCTGAGCCTGTGAGTGCGGCAGCCACAGCGGAGCAGGACAGTGGCCGGGCCCAGAGGGGACGAGGTTCACGGGCCATGGTCAGAAGCCGGGCCCTGGCTGCCACTCCCTGGCTCCTGACCTGAGTCACTTCCCTCGCCCATCAAGTGAGGTGTTGGGGGGACTAGCTGGGACAAATGTGTAAAAAGCCTGCCCCCCAGAAGTGCCCACAGACCTCGGACGCTGTGGTTGGTGGTGGACGCTTGTTTGTGGCCCTTGGGGCTGGGCCTTCGGCTGGCCCCGCCCCGCCCCCTTTGGGACCGGGCCACCCCCTCCTCGGCTGTCAGCAGCTGCACTCCCTCCGAGGCCTGCCGGGGGGCCTGCCGGGGGGCCTGCCAGCCTGATGGCCAGGAGCTGGCCTTGGATGGACAAGAGGGCGGGCGGTGGGCAGGGCCAGCGTGGAGGTCCCTCGCCCCCTTCCTTTCTTCTCTTTACATGCTGACGAGTGACTGGGCTCGGGCTGGTGGGGAGGGTCCGTGGGGACAGCCTCTTTGGGGCTCAGTGAGGCTAGTCACCAAACTGCAGTGTTTGGGGTCACCGAGCTCCCGGGCTGCCTCCTGGGCTGCAGTGTGTGGGGCCGGGAGTGTGGTCCAGCGCCATCCAGGGCCAGTGTGGGGTCCCCACTCGGTCCTGTCTATGTCCTCAGGCTCAGGGGGCAGGACACCCACCGGAGGGTAGGCGTGGGGCCCTGCTGCACACCAGGATTTTCCTTCACCCCTTCTTGTTGGAGCTTATGGTCTAAGAGATGAGCCAGGACTTGGACTCAAGAAGTCCTGGGTTCGCTCCTCGGCCCGGACCCGCTGCCGGGGCCTTGGTCTCCACTCTGCGAGCGTTTGCGGGATGCCTCATTTCAACTGTCTCGGGCGCCTGGGATCCCAGGAGGGCTGACCAGGCCCTCGGGTCCATCTCCCGTTGCCGCTCCTGCATGGGAGCAAAAGGCCAAGTCGGAAAGCTGCAGGGCTGGCTCGGGCAGTTCTAGGCCTCCCGCTCTCTCTGTAGCGGCCCTCCCGTCGGCTCCCACAAGGGCCCTCAGGGTTTCCCCTCTGGGTGTCTGTCAGCAAGTGGTGCCCAGCATCCTTCGTTTCCGCGTCCGGGGCGCTGTCGCATGCCAGGCGCCGTGTGCCGTCTCTGGACCCCTGCTGTTGCCTCATAGAGAGCTGCTGCTCTTCTCCCCATTGCGCGGATGAGCCCACTGAGGCCAGGGGCAGAGAGACTGGGCAAAGCTGGAAGTCAGAGCCCTTCATGGAAGACGGTGTCCTGGGGTCTGGTGGGCCCCTTATGGCGCCTGGCTGCAGCGTCCACGGGAGGGGCCTCATGTGGCTGGGGTTGCAGGGTGCCGACCAGCGTCCAGGTGAGGGCCCGGGGTCTGTGTCTGTGATTCCGTGGCCCTGGGCGGCGGCTCAGCAGGGTACAGGAAGGACCCCATGTCATGTACCCGCAAGCAACTATGGTCGGAGCCACCCCTGCCCCGCCTGAGTGGGACCGGGTCTCCGCACGTGGCCCGAAGAGACAGGAGGACCCCGTTGGTGTAGGCTTGAGCCCTTCCTCTCCGGGGGCCTCAGCCCTGGACCGGGTCTCTGTAGGAAAAGCTGGTCTGCGGAGGAGGCACCTGGGGGGTCTAGAGGCCCCTTATGGCGCCTGGCTGCAGCGTCCACGGGAAATCTACACCCCGGGGAGCAGAGTGGGGACGAGAGTGACCGTGCCATCTCCACCGCACAGACGGGAGCCGCCCTCCCGGAGAGTTGACGGGGCTGGGGATGGGCCCTGGCGACCCCATTATTGTCCCTTGAGGGAACGGGACCGGGCCTACAGTCACTTGGGGACAGGCATCTTGCTGGCCTGTCACCCTGAGAAGGCTGATCGGGTGACACCCAGGTCGTTTCTCCTTCTTGTCCCTGGGGCTCTGGGCTGCACTCAGAGGAACAGCGGGGCAATGGGGCACTTAGATGCCCGTTCTGCTGGCCTCTGCTTACCAGGGCTGAGGGGGGCACCGCTCTACCCTCTCTGCCCTTGACCGGAGCCGTGCGTGGAAGGCCGGGCAGCATGTGCAAGGCCCAGCTGCCAGCTGGGTCCCAGGGCCCTGGGAACATTGGCCCCCAAGGACACAGCCACCCCTGTGGTGTTCTATTCCCCTAGAAGTCAGCCCAGCACTGCCCTGCCCTGCAGAGGCCTCCCCTGAGGACATCTGTCTGGTAGGCCTCGCCCATGCTCCCCCAGGAGCACCCCCACCCCCGCATCCCCCACAGGCACAGGGCTCTGCCTGTCCTGCTGCAGGGGGTCCTGGGGGGCAGATGCCCGGCGGTTGGTGGCTTTCCTTCTCTGCCCTGGAAGGGGGGAGGAGCAGGAAAGAGATGCCCTGCTCTGCCACTTTCTGCCCCAGGGCCCTTCGCTTTAGAGCCTGCCCGCTCCGCTGTCTTCGTCTCTGGGGAGGAGGGTTATGGGGCGCGTGCACCCAGTGTTGCTCTGAGGGTCTGCTTTTGTTCCTGCCACAGAGGCGGCCGCCTGAAGAAGCCAGAGCAGCTCCTCATCTGTGTGACAGGGCGGTGACTCCCCCGTCCCAGCCAGAGTGGCTCTGGCATCCTGCCCCGCCCCCACCACCGGCAGAAGGGGGCCCCTGGGGTGGGGGAGGGGCTTGGGGACCATGTGATGCGCAGGCCAGCTGCTCTGCCAGCGAGGCCCAGGGCTCACTGCAGGGGTGGGGGGTGCTGCTGCTCCCTGGGCCTGCCAGGGGATGGCAACAGCCTGCCGGAGCGCCCAGAGGCCTTAATGGAGCCCCACCAGGAGCCAGGTGCCCTGGGGAGTTCAAGTGCAGGGCCCTCTGCAAGGGGTGGGCCCGCCGGTCCTGCACGGGGCCTCCCAGACCACTGCCTGCGACCTGGGTGTTCCTCCCAGCTGGGCCACACGTGGCTAAAATGACCGTGGAGAAGGCCAGGCCCTTCCAGCCTGGGCTTGGCTCTGCGGGAAGTAGCCTGGGACCCGAGGACGAGCCAGGGTGGTGGGCCCCCCGTCCGGCAGGCAGACAGCTGATCTCTGGAGCCTGTGTCCTCTGAGGGCTCTTCCAGATTGGGGGGGGGGGCGGGCGTGAGCATATGTCTCAGCTCCCCCCCCCCCAGGGAGGGGCTGCGTCGGTGGAGGGGCGTGGATGTGGCAGGTGGCGCTCAGGGGGACCTCTGCCAGTGGGTTCCCTGCTAACTCCCCACGCACACCCTGGCTCTCTCTCCAGAGACAATGTGATGGCAGCGGCTTCCCCGTTGGTCCAGTGCCCAGCGTGGGAGGGCGGCGACAGGTCAAAGGAAGTGGCTTTCCAGAGGGCGGCTGGCCTCCCGCGGCCCACAGGGCCGGGCAGGAGGCGAGAGGCCCCAGCAGCCGGTCGCTGACCCCAGGGGGGCGGCAGGGGCCCCGCTAAGGCGGATGGCTTCAGGGAAGGCTGTGGGTGGGCTGAGTCAGCACTTTCACCAGGGTCTTCCGTAAGCTCCACACCCACTTTGGGCTGAGGCAGTGAGGCGCGGTCCCAGCCGCTGGAATGGACTGTGCAGTCGATGGCCCCGTGCCAGCTGGCACATCCCAGCTCCTCCTGAATAAACCCTCACAGGCCGCCCTCCCCACTGCAGCCGCCCCCCCCCCCAGACGGGGGAAGACGGTCGAGGGGGCTTGGAGATTACAGCCCCCAAGCCAGCCTGCCCCATGGGAGGAGTCGCTGCCGCCTAAAACAAGGGCCTTTCCTCCCACCCCAGCCAAAGCCCCGTGGTCTGGGGTCCGATGAAACCCCGGTCATCTGCCCGGATGCCTGCACCGTCACTGTTTGCCCCCTGTCCCCACGCACGTGATGCCAGACGGGGAACTGGGAACTCCTCTGTTGCCCAAGAAGGCACGAGGGCATGAATGAGCAGAAAGGGAAGGAAGTGGCCCTGGACGGGGCCATCGGGGATGCCCTACGCCTGCCCCTGACCCGTGATGCTGACTCGGGGCTGGGCCACGAGGAGCTGCCCCCACCCACTGGGTCAGCTGGGGAGCGAGGAGGAGGGCTTTGGGGGTCCCGGGTCTGCCATCCACCCACGGTGACGTGGCTTTGGACAGGGTGCCCTTCTCCCAGCCCCCTTGTAGCCCTCTTGGGGGCAGAGAGGGTGATCCCGCCTGGGCGTGAGCATGTTGCTGGGGGCCTTGGGGGCCTGGAGGGCTGGGGGCTGATGGGGTAGGAAGGGGTGGGCTGGGGGCCACGCTCTCCTGCCCCGACGTAACTCCCGAGCCCCAGAGCTGCCAGAGCACTTCATCCTGGCCTGGGGAAGTGTGTGGACGCCACACCTCGACTGGGGACTGGCAGGCTCGCACGGGCAGCCCCTGACCGCCCCGCCCGGTGGCCGGGTACTGTCTCTCCAGAGCTGCACGCAGGAGATCGGTGAGGAGCTGGTCAATGGGGTCATCTACTCCATCTCCCTGCGAAAGGTGCAGGCACACCACGGCACCAACAAAGGCCAGCGCTGGCTTGGGGTGAGTGCAGCCGCGGGGCCCCCACCCCCACCCCCCGGACAGGCCCCGGGTTCTTGACTCTCCAGCCTCTGTTGGGCTCCCCCCTCCATAGCCTTCCTGCCTGAGGGCCCCACAGCCCCGCTCCCAAAGGAACCTGGGCTTCCCTGCCCTCCCCACTGTCCAGCCCCGGGCTTGGCCGGGAGCAAGGTCACACTGCACGGGACACCCGGGAGGCTCGGGCGGCTGAGCGTCTGACTCCTGATTTCAGCTCAGGTCATGATCTCAAGAGTCGTGAGATCAAGCCCTGCGTTGTCCCTGCACGGTGCGTCGCACTCTCCCTCTGCCCCTCCTAGGCACGTGCTCGCTCT
>CM053615.1:74843735-74867037 GCA_028646535.1 Procyon lotor
CCGAGGCTTGGGGCAAACAGTTTCTTTGTGGCAGAGAGGAACCCTCTCCACGGGCCGGCCACAGGGTCGGGGACCAGTCCCAACAGGCGCGACAGCAACCCCGGGTGTGGTGTTGGGCCACGGGGCACACGGGGTCCACGCGGGACACCTGAGGCTCAGAGAGGGAAGTGCTCCACCTGAGACTCACAGCCCGCAGGTGAGGGGAGCCGCTGTGCGGAACAGGGGGCCCTGCTCACCTTTTGGGAGCAGCAGGTGTGGGACCGGCGGGAGGGGGCTCCTGTGGGAGGTGCAGGGGCACCGGGAGAGGGGACACAGGACAGGGCGCCGTCCCGGCTCCACCAGCTTCCTCGGGGTGTCAGCACGGACTGTCCACACCCTCTGGGTCCCTCCGGGGGAAAGGCACACTCATTTCACAACGGGGCTCATCTCTGGACAAAGGAGGGATAGTCCACAAAACAGAATCTGCCAAAATGTTCCCGTCCGTATCCCGAGGTGCAACAGGATATAAATGACTGGTTCGGGTCGTCTTACACACATGGGAAGGGTGATTGGGTCCCTGTCCCAGGCTGGGGCTGGAGCAGGGGTGGGGGGGTGAGGGGAGCAGCCCAGACTCCTAGGATTGAGATTATGGCCACGAAAGGGGCAAAGCCCTTGTGGAACCCTGGGTGGTCAGTCTCCTGGATGGCTTGGGGGCAGGGGACCCTCCAGGGCCTCCCCACACGCGGTCCTGCAGACCCCTTGTACTCACATTCCCCCTGAGCACTCTGGCCCTCCTTGGTGGCAGGGCACCCAACCTCGCTGTGGTCATGAGTCCCCGAGCCCGAATCTCCCAGGCCCTCGCTCTGGTGGCTGCCACCAGCACCATCAGGACTGCAGCTGGTCGGGGCGCGGCCCTGTGTAGCGGGCAGGTTGGACACCGCAGCAGGGGCTGGCGGTGGGGGTAAGGGCTGGGGGAGACCCTTTCTGTCCCCACTGAGAGGCCAGTCCCCTGTCTCTCCCAGGCCTTGTGCAAACTCACTGTCTCCTTTGGGCTCTCCTGGGGTTCATTGCCAGGTAGCCAAGCTTGGAGGTCCCCTGCTGCTAAGGTCACCCTTCTAGGTCAGTTTAGAAGTGGCCTAGGGGCCTCCTTGATCTTCCCGGAGCGGCCCCACCCTGCCTGTCCCAGAAGCCTGCACCGTGCTTTTGGGTCCCTGTCGCCCCGGAGGTGACTTGCTCACTCGTGTCTCCCTGTCCCATTGGGTATTCACTCGGCAGGGGCCACCCTGTCTGCCCGAGACCGGGAGCATGGCGGTGAGCAGTACCAACTCCCGTCACCCCCACTGGTCTCCACCAGCCTTCAGGGTGCGGCTGCCAGGGGACCCTTGGGGGACAGAGGGCCACGGCCAGGCCGGCCATCAGCATGCTCTCCTGGTGGTACGGGGTAGGGACCGCCGCCCTGATCCCAGCCCCTAAACCAGGACAGGACGGGGCCGATCCCACGTGCCACGTGTGTTTTGCCTTCCGCCGTGTCACTCAGTGTCCTACCCAGGTCTGAACCACTCAGGGGCCAGCCTGGGACACCTCTCCTCCCACGGCCTGCTTCTGAAGCCTGGCGTGGCTCTCTGCCCCTCGTCCCCACACACGTACCAGAATTCCCATCCGCAGGATGGTTCTGCATTGCGTTTGGGTTTCAAGTGGTCTTGGCTCTTCCGAGCCAGCCTCTTGGGGGTTTGGAGGGACGGGGGCCCAGCACCTCGTTCCAGGAGTGGTGGGTAGTGCAGGGAAGGCCCCAGAAATCCGTGGGTGCCGCCAAGTGCCGAGCGGCCTGAGCACACGAAGTTTGGAAGCATCGTGGGCTCTGTGGGCCCTGCGGGGGTTTCGCAACTGCCACATCCACGAGCAAAAGCACGTTAGCCACACTGCGGAAGCCACAGGCCCCAGAGCCACGTTTGTCCAAACATAAGCTTTATTTCTGTGGGAGGCCCGTCCCAACCCACATGGGATCCTCTGGGGGACTCGCCCCGTGGCCTCATGTGACAAAGCAGCCCGGCCCTCGCATTCATTGGCAGGGAACGAAATGCGAAGAGGACCAAGTTCAAGGTGTGAGTGAGGCTTTTCAGAGCCCACGACAAAAACGTGTTTCCTGACCAGTCCTCTCTGGACGGGCTGCCTGCTCCCTGTGTCACTGCTGGGCCCCGTGAGCCTGGAGGGACCCAGGGGCAGCCCGGCCTAGGCTCCCAGGGAAGGAGGGGCAGCGGGCCCCTGGCCCCCAGCCTCCTGTCCCGCCGGGCCCTGCAGACGGTAGAGGGCCTCCATCTGCCTCCGCTTCTCCTTGGCCCGGAGGATGGTGGTCTGGAAGAGCCTGCAGAAGAGCTGGACGGCCGGGGGCGAGTCGTCGTTGCCGGGGATGGGGTAGGTGATGAGGCACGGGTTACAGTTCGTGTCCACGACGCCCACCGTGGGGATCTGCATCTTGGCAGCGTCTCTCATGGCCACGTGGGGCTCAAAGACGTTGTTGAGCGTGTGCAGGAAGATGATGAGGTCTGGCAAGCGCACCCTGGGGCCCAGGAGGAGGGGGGCGTTGGTCAGCAGGCCGCCCTTGAAGTAGCGGGTGTGCGCGTACTCGCCGCAGTCCCGGGCCGTGGTCTCGATCAGGTACGAGAACTGCCGGTTGCGGCTCACGAACAAGATGATGCCCTTGCGATAGGCCACGTGGGCCGTGAAGTTCAAGGCCAGCTGCAGGTGCGCGGCTGTCTGTTCCAGGTCGATGATGTCCTGGCCAAGGCGGCTCCCAAAAATGTAGGGTTCCATAAACCTGCCGGAGACCCCACCCAGGCAACAGTGGGGAAGGCGTGTACAGCCAACCTTGGCCAGTGGCTGCAGGGGCCCTCTGTGGCCGGCCCTGCGGGCTGCGAGGCCCCTGCCCTCCGGGGTATACCTTCCCCGGAACTGGCATGATTTGCAAGCCCACCACCACGCCAGCAGTGGAGACCCCTGTCTAAGGACAGTCGAGAGGCAGTGGGGATGGGGTGGAGGTCGGCTCCCCCTCCTCTGCCCCTGAGAGCTGGGCCCCATCGCCGTCCCCCTGGATGTCTCCAACCCCCTCCCTCCCTGGCCTCCCCACTGTCTCTTCACAACATCCTCAACGCAGCCATCCTGGTGAGACTCTTCTTTGCAACCCTGGAGCCCCCCGCCCTGGGCTCCCAGGGGCTGCCAGCACTGGGTCTGCCCCTGCTAGGGCTGGGACCTCAGAGGTACAAAGTCTGGCGGGGGGACCAAAGCGGAGTCCGAGGATGAAGGCCTGCTTCTTCCTGGGGCTTAGTGGCCCCATCTGGAAGAGGACGGGCCTGCACTCAGCCCGCTCCATCTAAAAGGGGCCGTGGACCCCAAGGATCTCTAACCCTAACCCCGCGGGTCCCGCCATACCCAGCCCAGGGGGTCCGCTACCTGTGCCGACAGCCTGCTTTGTGACCCAGGTGCACACGGGCATTGAAGAGACTTCTCACGGAAAACAACTCTTTGACATTGAAGAAGTCAGAGTGCTTGAGGGGCTCACTGATGATCTTGTCGCTGACATCTGGGGTGTTGGGGGAGAGGACACCATAGTCTGTGGCCCCACAGCTCCCAACCGGGGAGGGGAGCAGCATATGGGTGGGGAGGGGCAGTAAAGCCCAGCAGATGAATCCTCTCCAGGAGACCGGCTGGAGCCACGTTCTGACCCCGGCTTTGCTCTGGGTAATCCTGGTCCAGTCTTCACCCAGAAAGGAGGGGCCCAGCTGGCTTCTGAGGTCCTGCTGGTACCTCCCAGCCATCAGAGGACAGTCCCCCCACCAGTAGTCCAGGGAGGACTCAGCGGTCACCTCCCAAGGAGCCAAGCCACGCGATAACGTCTTCTCCCACCCACCCCACGGGTGACACCGATGAGGGTGGTCGGGGGGGGCCGGGAAGCGCCGCTTTGGTGCGGGCGACCCCTGCCCAGGGCACGCGGGCTGCCCCTTCTTTCCCGCGCCCGCACCCTCTCCCCAGGGAGTCACAGCGAAAGCCAGGGCACTCGGGCCACTCGTGGCGGACAATTTCAACCCCGAATTGGGAGAGGAGCCTGCATTACCGATGCTGCCCTCGGGCTCGCTGACGGCGGGGGTCGCGGCGCTCGTCAGGGTCCTGTAGTCCGGCCGGGGTCGCCCCGGGGGCAGGTGCGGCCGCAGTGGCCTGGACCAGACACCTGGGGAGAGAGCAGGCCGGTGGCACGCGCGCCCCGCCGCTGTCCCCGCGGGCCCGGCTTCCCGCGCCGTGGAGCAAGTCCCGCCGCCCTCCTGCTCCGGCGACGCCCGCGCTGCCCCGGAACCCCCGCCCCGGGCCTCCCGCCCGCGCCCCCGGGACCCGCGCGCACTCACCCGCGCCGAGCAGCCGGGGAACCGTGGCGGTGGGCGCCATGGCGCGGAGGGCGGACGGGGCAGGGACGCGCCCTCGCCGCCGCTTCCTCCCGCCGCCGCCAGCGCCGCCTGCCGGCCCGGAGGAGCCCCTGCGCGCCCTGCGGCGCGGCCACCAGCCCCGCCCTGGGGGACCGCGGGCCTCCCCCGGGTCCGTGCGCTGGCCAGGGGTGCGCGGGCCCGACCTCGGCCCGCCGCCGGCCCGGGCGCCACAGACACACGAGCGGGGAGGGGCAGGCTGGGGTCGGGGCGAGCAAGGGGTGTGAGGGAGCGCGTTCCCCCGCCCCGTCCCTGGCTCGCCCCCGCACCCTGCACGAGCCGCCGTCCCCCGGTTGGGGGGGCGGTCCCCCCCTTACCTCCCGCCGGTGCAGTGCAACCTGCAGCTTTCCCAAGGAGCATCCCGTGAGATGAGGCGCGTCTGGAGTCTACATGTAGACTCCGGGTACTGGGGGACGTGACGTCCGGGACTGGGGATGCCCAGGCACGCAGTAAGCGGCCGTGCGGAGCTGGCAGTGGGCCTTTCGCGGGTGAAGCCCAAGGCCTGGGGTCCGTCTACGTGCAGGGGACCGGGGACAAGGCCCTGTGCGCGAGCGTCCCCCGGCCCCCTGATGCGGCGCCTTTAAGGACGGGCCGTCCGGTCACGTGACCTAGCCGTCGCCTGGCAACAGGACGCCGCACCGCCTCCCGCGGTCTCCCGCCACAGCCCGGAGCACAGGCGCATGGCCGAGGCAAGCCCCCAAGAGTGCGCGGTGGCTGCGGAGCCCCCGGTCCCCGCGCCCCCGGCCTCCGCGCCCCCGCCCCCCGCGCCCCCGCTGAGGACCAGCGACTGCTACCGCGTGGACGACGACCTGCCGGCCAGGTTCAACAACCCGGCGTGGTTTCGGGGCTACGGGTGAGGAAGGGGTCCCGTCAGGGGCACCTGGCCCTCGCAGGGTCTAGAGTGGCGGCTCTGCTCGCTAGGCCTGGACGCGGGAGCCCCCAGGGCCCCAGCCTGCCCTGGAGCCCAAGTCAAACGCGAGGTCAGCTGTTAGCACCCAATGAGCGAGAAAATGCCTGAAGCTGCGGGCGCCCCAGCGGGGTGGGGGTGGCGGGTTCCGGTCACTGCAGGACGGGCAGGGGTAGCCAGGAAGTCCCACCACCCGCTACTGTGGCCCAGCCCCACGCTTTTGGGCGGGGATAAGTGTCCTGCCTCTAGGCTGGGAGGAGCCTTGGGAAAATGAGAATGTGGCAAGCCCGAGCTGTTCTTGCAAACCCTTAGACGTGCACAGCAGTAAACCCTTCACCACGCCTGCCCTGCCCTCCCTCACCTGTTCCCCTTTGCAGTCTTGGGGTGGAGGGTCTGTTATTACCCTTGTTTTCCAGGAGAGACAGCTGGGGTGTGAAAGGCAGAGCTGACCTCCGACCCACAGTCACTCAGTTAGACTCTGTGTCAGCATCCCCCAGAGACTCAGAAGTGGAGGGACTCCCCCCTCTACCTCGAGTGGCAGGGTGTGGAGGCTGAGCCACCCGCTCGTGTCCTACCCATCCATCCAGGAAATGACAGCATGTGCCAAGACCCTGCCAGGGTCGAAGGCTGCATTTTTCCATCCTGGAGTTCTTTTGGGCTTTGCCCTGCCTTGGGGAAGAGCAGGGGTGGAGGTCAGCAGAGGAAGCAGGTAGGCTGAACCCGAGTCCCATGGGAGCCCGCGTGGCCAAACTGTGGCCTCATTCACAGCTGTGTGGCCAACCTGTGGCCTTCCCAGCAGAGCTCCACCAACCAGATACTCTAAGGCTGTGGCCTGGGCACCATTAGAATAACTGAATGGAAAACAGAGGCTTTTTCTCATCCTCCAGGACCAAGGAGCCTGTCTCAGTGTATAGGACCAGTAACCAAGCTTACGGGAGCAGAGCCCCCACCGTGCACGAGATGCCGGTACGTGGGAAGCGCCGGTGGGTCTGTGGCTTCTCTCCAGGAGGAGGCTGTCTGGATTTCTCAGAAACCCTGGATTTCTCAGAAGGGCAACACACCATGAGGGGGGCGGCGGGGAGCGGCCCCAAGTTCCAGCATCACAAAATGGGAGGAGGGGGCACGTCCGATCCTTTCCAAACAGGGCAGGGGAGTAATAAGCGAGCGAGCAACATTAGCAATGAAATGTTTTAAGGATGGAGAAGGTGTGTGCAGACTGGCTGAAGACGTCCCAAAAGCCCCGGTCACACGTAGACACCATGACCTCTGGCCCCTTAGGGCATTGAGTTCTGAGGCCAAGAAGAGAACAGCTACTTTCCTTCTGGAATAATACTTGATTTTAATTAACTTGTGACCTTAAGAGGCAGTATCGGCCCGTCTCTCGTTGCACAAGGACAAGGCACATGGGTGGACATGGGGATCTGTGCACCTTTGGGGAAACCGCACCCCTCTTTTTGAGATCGACTTCACAGTCTGGAGGTCTAGGACCCCCTTCTAAAACCCTCCTGATGCCCCTCCTGGGCCACGTGGAGGGCCAGTGGACTGGCACAAGCATCCCCTGGATAACCAAGGTAGTAGGGTCACCCAGTTTGGGGCCTCACCCCACGAGGGCAGTGCCTCCCCACCCTTCTGAGCTGGTGGGGTGGGGGTATCAGAGGTGTTTTAAAGCTCTAAAGGGATTCGAACCTGCAGTCAGGGTTGAAACTCACAGTTGGCTCTTACAGAAGAGAACACTGAAGTTCAGAGAGGTCCAGTCACTTGTCTGGTTGGCAGGAGCAGAACCCTGGGGGGGTGTGTGTCACGTGGGGCACACAATCCTTTTGTCCACCCAGGGTGAACATAGGCACTGTCACTGACTATTCCCGACACCGGGTATAAACCGGGATGGCCTGGGGCGAACTAGGCCCTCCTCTGCTCTGGCTTCTCTGCTTCCCAGGAACAGAGACGACATTTTCTTGCAAATTCTTACTTCTCTTCCAGAAGTGCCTGTTGGCTGACTGCTCAGGGGCGTTCGCACGCCCCATTAATCCAAGTGTCCCTTTTCACTTCCAGAAAGTATTTTATCCAAATTCGAATAAATTTTCCAGACAACTTGCAGCTGGTGGAATGTTCCAGAACAATACCTTCAACGTCTACATGGAGAAGAGCATCGTGACGGGTCCTGACAACTACATCATCTCCTACGACCGGTTCAACTTTCACCCCAGTTACAATGTCAACAAGCCCTCCATCTGTGATTGATGTGCCTCTTGACCCCCGTGGGGGTGATCTGGAGCGTCACCCCTGCTCTCTCATCATTTGCCCACTTGTAAAGGACCAACTTCACTGCTTTCCGCGAAAATGGTTTTTCTCTTTAGATTAGAAAAATACTCAGACAGGGCTGTCTTGCCCTATTTGCTCTGTTTGACGTCTGAGATGGAAAGGATGCTAATGGCTTGACTTTCCATTAAAAACGTTGCCACATCCTCCACTCCTGACTCATCAGTAATCAGGGAGCAGGACCGTCAGCATCCTGGGCCCCGCGTCGTGGCCTGATGCCGGGAAGGCCTGGGTAGCCCACCCTGTGGCTTTCCTGTTTGCCGTTTTATACTCATGACAAATGATGGAGTGGGTTTCAGTCCCAAACCTCCCTGGCGGAAATCTGCCACCAACTCTGAGGCCCCGGCGGTGGGAGGTTGGGTCCCCGCCTGGGGGCCTGGGGTGAGGACAGGGGCTGCGTGGGGGAGGGGAGACCCGCAGGACCCCCAGGACCGCTGTCCCTGCCCCTGCCCCAGGCTGGCCAGCTGGGAGTCCTGGCAAATGTCCCGCAGCCTCTGATGGGCAGGCCCGGGAGGCCAGATCTGTGGAGGGTGTGATGGGCACGTGGGACTTCTCCCTGGGGGTTGACTTTCAGTTTTCAGTACAGTTAAAAAACCAGCAGGCGGGGAACGACATACTTCTCTCTCTAGTTCTCGATCCATGTTTGCTACGATGGAGTGGGTCCTCGCGGAGGAGAGTTTTTCTGGGCTGGCGTCTATCTTTCGGACCTAGCTCCCCCCTTTCCCTCCTGAAAGCAGGACGTGTCTGTGGTGGGAAGCCTGGGAAGCACGGACCCCTGATGATGTCATTGTCCCCTCCCACGGATGAGAACTCATTCATAAAAATTTTAGTCTCGTGAAAGTGGGAAGAGATTAAATACATCGTGCCAGCTTATTTTTTCATTAAAACCTTTTTATTGTGAATACGCAAAAGTGAACGTTTAGGCAACACTCTTAATGTCGAATTTGGGATGGAAATGGTTTCCACAGAAAATCAAACACTCCGGATAGAAGGTTGTGACGTGGAGCCCGAGGCCGGGGTCTGGGTGGTGTCTTTCTCGGCTTCGAGACCAGTGGACTCTCCAGGCATCAGACTAGAAAGTAGTTTGTACATCGCTTCACAAAAAATACCAAAGTACCGAGCGCACTTCTGCGTCTGGCTTCTGTGGAAATCAAAACAAGAGAAAGAGCGCCTTTTTAGCCAAGTTTCTAAATGGAAAGAATGAATTCCTCCCTTGATGGTCGTGAAGAGCAGGTCAGTGACTCCGGGGAAGGACAAAGCCATCGGGCAAAATAACCGTTTTTCCTCCCAGCGGGAACTGGCGACTTCTGGGCACAGGCCACAGGTCCACCAAACCCAGGCGAGGCCCCCTCGGGGGGGCGCGGGCCGCGGCAGGGGTGACTGGGGGTGCCAGGCGAGCCCACCCTACCAGACCCAACGTGCTGGCTCGCCAGCAGGCCTCCCAGACTGACGTGCGCATCTTAGGGGCGGTAGGGGCTTTCCTGCGCCCTAGCCAACAGCTAGACCGCCCTGTCGGCGCTGCTAACGAGGTGAAGCTCCACTCTATGTGTTCTAAACGGAATCCTCTACATACTAAATGTCTGGGTATGGAAAACACAAGTACCTTTGAGAGGACAAGGATGCCAGTCTTCCCGAGAGACCAGGAGCATCTCAGGCTTGGGCACCCCGCATCCGTGTCCTGGGGCCCGGGTGGTGGCCTCGATCCCATCTGCCCACTAGGGTTTTGGAGGATTTTGACATCAGCACCTGGGGGCCAGTCCTGGCCCTGCAGCCGCTGGGATGGAGCCCACCTGGGCTATGCCCAGGGAGGCGTGGCTGCGGGTGTTGGACCCCGCAGTCCCAGCCCCAACTCTGCACACAAGTCCTACGGGAACTCTGGTGACGATGCATGTATCTTTTTGGCATGCCTTCCGCCTGGAATCTTGATGCATGGAGGGGGGTGGGAAGAGTATGTGCGTGGGTGGTCTCATGGAGGGCCATGAGAAGGAAGGCGCCTTGGGCTCACAGTCAGCTTGCCCCCTGGGGAGGGGGTCAGAGGGGCGGGAAGGACCCCACCACTTTCTCACCTGGGTCCTGATGTCTCTGGAAGTCCTCGCTGGGTCAGAACAGTTAGCAAAGGGGCGAGCTTTTCGCCTTTCAGTTAAAGCCACTTAGAATAAACGGTTCCAAGCAGATAGGAAATTCATCAACACCGGGGAACATCTCTCTGTCTAGAGCATGGAAGAGTGGACGCCCCAAAGATCCTGCAAATAGCAAACTATTCCCTGCTCCCAGGCGGCCTCGCCCAGAGCCGCCGAGGTTGTGATTTGCAGACATCGATGGTGGGGCCCTTCAGCAGGCCCTTAAATTAATTTTAAGGGATGAAGGAGTCAAGGTGGAATGACTTCCATGTTTTTATAGGGGCAGGTCAAAGGCTAGAAACTTAAATGGAGGGCCTGGTTTTGCAGTGCAAGTGTGTCTCAGCTTGGGAAAACCTGCTGACGATTCAAATTCTGAGCCTTGTCTGTGGAAGACCCTCCCTCTTCAGATGTGCGCGGGCGGGCACCCCACAGTAACCACCAGGGCCCCCCTCCCCTCCCACCGCCATGCCACCTGTGCCCATCCTTCCCGGAAAGACACAGTGAGTCCCAGGATGATCTACGGAAAAGTCAGGCCTCTCCTCTTCTTTGCATTAAACGAATGACCGACTAGGTGCGGATGCACAGACCCCCTCCTTCCCTGTGATGGGAGGGGGTAGCTTCCTAAGGATCACAGTTTGACTTGGTAACATCGTCCCTCTGGCTGCACAGGTGGGTGAACCCCCGGGGTCCCGCGCAGCAGCTGCCGGGGCTCTGCTACTTCGTGGCTGCAGCGCTAGGCCCCACTCGCTCACCCCACCGCAGCCCTCCCCTAGGGCGCCTCTGGGCTGGCCCCAGCGTGTGCCAGAGTTGATCTGGGGTGATGGTGCAGAGCCAGGAGTGACGGTGGGCCCCGGCACAGGCCCCCACCAGCCGCCTTGTGTCCAGCGTGTGTGAGCACAAGGTGGGTGTGAATGGCAGGGCCCGCACTGCCCAGTAACCTCGAAGCATGGGGGTTGGCATCTCAGGGGGCCCGCGGGAACCTGGGAGGCAGGAAGGAGGCACGTGCAAAGGGGGCCGGGTCTGGGGGAGACCCAGCGGGGGCGAGGGGTGCTCAGGGCTAAATGCATGGGTGGGCCCCCTTGGCATCACCCCACAAAGGCCACTCCAGGGAAGACAAGCTTCGAAAGCCGATTCGTGAGCAGTGCTTGATTTATTAGCGTTTTTAAAAACCCAGTTCTTATGTACAAAACAGGCTGATTTTTAAGTGTTAAGACCACTCTTTAAAAATTAAATAAAATTTAAAGCATGGATTACACGAGTTGAACTGTTTTTCCCCGGAAGCCCCTAAGTGAGTAAGAGCCAGGAGGGCGCTGGCAAAGGTGCCCGTGCGGGTCCGGGGCAGGCTGGGGTGCGGGTGCGGGTGTGGGTGTGGGACTAAACCCCTGAACTTCAGTCGAGAGTCTGAGCGCCGGCTGAACTGAGCTGCCAAGTCAACCTCGCTCCGAGTTCATCATGGCTAAACTGCAGTGGAGAGTCGTAAAGACCAGGGTCACCACCGGTCTGCCAGATGGCGGCACGAATCGCCGTGACCGCGGAGCACCCGCCCCACGGGTCAGCTCTGAGCAGAAGGCATGGGGAGCCCTGCTCTTCTCCACCGGGCAAGGCACCATGGCTCGGCTCAAACACACCCTGCCTGTGACCTCACACGGCGCAGGGCCGGGCCCTGGTTCCACCCGGGGGAGGCAGGCCCTGGGAAAGCCACCAGGCTCGTCTGCTGGGTGGTGTGAGCCCACCTTGACCAGGCCCCTGTCCCTGGACGGTGCAGGGCCTCGTCCCGGGCGCTCACGGCGTCTGGGCACCAGAACCTGCCAAGTGGCTCGAACCTCGTGTATTCCCGCACCCAGATCAAGAAGAGGACGTTTAGAACACACTCGTTGTCTGTTACCCTTCGGAACTGTGACTAAGACTGGAGAACAGTGGCTCCCATAGAAAAAGAGCTTTATTGAGCTGCTCGAGTCATGTGGGGATCGCACAGGGCTGGGCGTGAAACACCACGGGCTCGGGAGGGGACCGCGCGTGCCGCGAGGCCTCACGTGGCGTTTCCACATGCAACAGGGGACAGCTGGTCGTGTGCTCACTGGCCTTTGTGCTTTGAGATGTTTTCCAATCGAGGCCACAAGTGCAGTGTCCAGAGGCCTCGCTCTGGCCTCGCGGGCCCAGGGGCCTTCAGGTCACAAGTGCTGTCCGGCAGCTTCCCAGCGGAGACCTCTGCGGGCGCTTCTGTGATTCTCGAGGCGGGCGGGTGGCGGCTGCTGCCTTCCCGGGCGCGGCCAGCCCTCCCGGCCCCAATCGCCCCCAACTATCAGAGCCAGGGTCACGTCAGCCCTAGCGATGACCCGTCTCACGCTCGCCCGGACGCCACGGAAAGCCGCGGTCAGTCACGCCCTACAAAATTGAACAACCGTGTTTTCCAAAAATACTTTTTACAACACTTTAAATAATTTACAAAAAAGCTACAAAAATCATATTTTCCAGGACACATCCGTTAAATAACACCATCGCTCCCAGTGAGCGGGTATGTACAGGGCGGTGCGCACCCCGCACACACACAGCCATATGCGGGTCTGTCTGCTTCCCGCGGGGACGGAACCAGCGAGCACCTTCATGGCTGGAGGGCTTAGCCCTTGGCCCCCGGGCCCCCACCCTCCTCCACGGAGGTGTCACTGAGCTCGCTGGAGTCACTGCCCAAGGCCTCCTGGGCCTGGTCGCCTCCACTGCTGGCCCCCCGCCTGTACCTCAGGTCTAGAACGTCCTCCTCGGAGCCCGAGTTCCTCCTGGAGTGCAGAGTGCACGCTGCCTGGGGCTTCCGGCCGGGCCAGCGCCCCCCGTCCTTCTTCGTGAGCAGGTGTGAGCTTCCGAACACGGGGCTGTGGCCGGCCGGGGTCTCTCTGAAGGCCGAGAAGGACGGGCCCTGCAGGGGCAGACTCAGGGGCGGGCTGAAGACGCTGGCCTGCTTGCCCCCCCAGGAGACGCTCTTTCCAAAGTGGAAGAGCTGTGTGGACAGCAGGGAGGAGAAGCCCGTGAAGGGCAGGCCTTTCTTGGGGTCTTGGCCCTCCGGCCCCCGGTCTTTGTGGCCTCCGAGGCCCCCTCTCCACACAGCCTCTCTGCCTTCCGGGCTCAGTGCCCACGTGCTCTGCAGCCGACTCTGGTGGGCGAAGTCGGCCCACGGGAGGGCGAGGCCGGCCTGGGGGCTCCCCGGCCCGTCTGCTCCCAGCTTCCGAGTCCGCGGGCTCTGGCCCTGGGTGGTCACAGCAAAAGCCGCACTGGGGCTTTCTGCCTGGGCGCCTGCTTCAGCCCGAGCCGGCGGCGAGCCGAAAGCACGTTCCCTGGCACGCTCGGTCCCTCTTGTGCTCTGATCTTTGTGAGTGCAAACCAGTCGCCGACCGGCAGCCGACCCTTTGGCAGATGGGGCCCTTGCCGCACTGGCGTGCCTGGGCACAGCTGCGGGGAGGCAGGCCTGCTCTGCGCGGGGGCCGCTCCTCCCGCCCGGAAGGAAGGCTCTCCCTGCGCCCCCTGGGCCTCCGACTGGCTGAGGGCCGCCCCTGCCCCGCTGGCTCCGCGTGCACACGCCAGGGTGAAGGGCCAGGGCAGGTGCCGGTCCCTTCCGGCCCGGCAGCTCCAGCCTGGGCACGCTTGCCGTCCCCGGGGCAGCTGGGCCCCCTCCTGGGGCTTCCGAGCCGCTCCCAGACTCCTTGGCCTTTTCGGCCAAGAACTTCCGGATCTCCAGCTCGATGCTGTCGTCACTGTCCACGGAGCTGCTGTCCTCCGGCGGAGGCTGGGGGCCGGGGGCTGCGCTTTGAAGTTCACAGGAGTCGGCTTCACGGAAGAACAGATTCCCTTCGGAGGTTTTTCTCCTGAGCGGGAGGGCCGGGGGTGCATCCCCGGGGCGGGCGCCGTCTGCCCTGGTTGTCTCCGGGTCTCTGCAGGACACGCTCAGAGGCTTTTTCCCCAGGTTCTCCCTGCTGTCTTTTTTGGGCTTCGAGAGGCAGCTTTTCAACAGATGGGGGCTTCTGTCCCTCCAGTCTTTCCGGAAGCCGCCTAGTTTATCCAAGAACTGGGGCTCGGTGGTGCTGAACCGGACCTTCCTCTTGCACGGGGCCCTGGGGTCTTTCCACCTCTTCTTGAGCCTCCGCCTGGACCGCAGCAGGTCCTTGATGGCGGTGTCCAGGTCCTCGTCGCTGTCCAGGGAGCTGCTCTTGTCCTCAGAGCTGCCCCGCTCACCGGCGCTTGTTTCTGGGGCTGCGTTCCCGTGGCCGGGCCACGTGCCGCCCCTGGCGTCGGGGCCACTGTGCTGGTCGCCCAGCCCACGTGGCCTGCAGGGGAGGGGCTGGCCCCTGGTCGGGCCTTCCGCCCTGGGGGCTTGGCCGGGCTGTGTGCTCGCCGGGCTGTGGTCAGCACCCCGGGCGCCCTCCTGCGCCGTCTCTCTCACTTTCTTGGGTGTGGATGGTGGCCCAGCGCGGCTGCCTCCTCTGCGTTTCCTTTTGCAGCTCAGTGACAGGCCCAGCGTTTTAGAGCCGGGGACCCTAGGGCCAGGTGGCAGCGCTGGGCTCAGGGTGGTCTGCGGGCAGCTCTCCGCTCGGGCCAGCCAAGGCCCTGACTGGGCCTTCAGAGCCAGGAATGTCCGGATTTCCTGCTCTATGCTGTCATTGCTGTCCACGGAGCTGCTGTCCCCGTCGCAGCAGGAAGGCACGGTTAGGGGGCAGGAGAGTGGGCTGGCGGGCAGGGGTCTCTCACTGCCCCCTGCGGGGGCTGGCAGGATGGTTTTGGAAATGTCCAGGATTGCTTCGGCGCACATCAGCTCAGCGGACGTGTCTGCCCGGCATGGCGGCCGCTCCGCAAGCTCGTTTTCGGCAACTCTGGGGTCTCTGGGTGGCTTGGAGGGCTGGGCAGGGTCAGGGCCACCAGGGCTGAGGTCCACGGCCTTCGGGACCACGGGCTTCTTCCTGCCTGGTGTTTTCCTGCGGGTTTCGGGCAAGGCACCTTTTGTGACGTGGCCTGTGCTTCGTGCGGGAGGGTCGGGCTCTTTCCCCTCCCCAAGTGGCGGGTCTCCGCCCGCCTCCTTCCTTTTCTCCAGCTGGTACAGCTGGATGGCCTCCTCAATGCCGTCGTCGCTGCTGGAGCCGGATGCCCTGGACACCAGGGCTGTGCTCTTGGCTCGCCTGACCCTCCGCCCGGGGCCGGTGCTCCTCCTGACCCCGCCTTTATTCTGGGCTGCTATCGCCGGGCGGCCGTCTGCACTCTCTGGCTCGGCAGTGGCCTTGGACCTGAGGCTTCGGGGCCGTGCGCTCACCTTTGCTAGCCTGGGAGGTTTCCGGAAGAGAAAGTCCTTGCAGGCCCCCATCACTTCCTGCCGATGTGCCTTGGCCGTCGGCTCTTTGCCCGATCTGGATGCTGCTCTGGTCGCGTTATCACTGGGGTCTGATTTCGTGTCCACAGAAACATCACGTTTTGGGGTCTCGTGTTGTCTTTTCTCATTCAGAAACTGTTCGATCTCTGCCTGGATGCTCTGCTCAAAGGAGTCGTCGCTGCTAACGCTAACTGGGGAGGTGGAGCCCCGGTCCCGGCCGGCTCCTGCGTGGCTGCCAGGGGCGCCTCCTGGGCTGAGTGCCAACTTTGGGGGACACGGGACAATCAGGGTGCTACTCAGAGGAACCTCTGGTTTGGACCGCCTGCCCCCGTCCGTGGCCCCCGGCGGCTGGGCGGCCCCACTCTTGGCCTTCAGGTACTCCTGGATGGCTTCCTCGATGTCCCGGTCCACGGAGTCATCACTGTCTGAATCCAGCACCAAAGGGCCAAAGTCTGTGGCTTCCTCCTCCCTCGAGGGAACAAAATCAGCGCCGAGACCACAGGCAGCAAACGCAGGGGTGGCGGCCAGCCTGGCGTCCCGGCCTTTCTCTGCCCTCTGACTTTTGTGCCCAGCAAGCTCATCGCTCATGCCCAGAGCAGCCTCGTCGCCCTGGAGCGTGCTGATGACCATCTGCACTTGGGCACTCACCGAAGCTCTCGAGACACCCTCCTTCGGCTCCGAGAAGCACCCGGGAAATCTAAAGCTCCCCGGTGTGCCGAAGGCCTCCCATTTGGACTGGAGAGCGACCACAGGAGGGGCGTTCATAAGAAACATTCTAGCAGACGGGGAGGAGCGTGCGGAGGGGTGGGTCTTTATTTGTCTGCCCCTTTCACATCCTGGGAAGAAAGAGAGGATGCTGGTAGGACGCCACTCTGTGGGTCCGCGTGGCCACGGGGGGACTGCCCGCCGGGCCAGAGTCCAGAGGGCCGGGTCAGAGGCCAACGTTCGGCGAGGTGGGGGCGCCAGGGGGGTCACTCATGCTTCCTGGCCTCGGTGTGCTCTGTGGTGGAAGGGAGGCCGGCTGCAGAGACCGAGTGTGGACGGCTCCGAGCCACGGGCACCGGGCTCACGCAGACCCGCCCGTCAGCTCCCCCACCCGGCCCGCGCTCCTGCTCGGGCCTTCTGTCTTCTCTGTAAGGGAAAGGAGATTCTAGCCGACGCTGTCAGGAGGTACCGCCGTGATCAAGTCCGCACGTGCTTCTTCACGGGTCATTTCATTCTTGATGCGACCGACAAGCTCCTGAAATAAAAAGTGATGGGAGATGAGCCATTAAAAATGATCTCCCCAGATGTCCCAAAAGAGTCACTCATACTAAAGCCTTTTTATTTAAAGATGTCAAATGTGTGTGTGTCAGGCCGTCTCACGGGCTCGGGTTGCTGTGTGTAGCTAATTAGCAGAGACACGGCCCCAGACTGTCCGTGCCCTTCTCCATCCCGTCTGGTTATTCCGGGCCCCGCATCTCAGCCTGCAGGTGGCTTTGGGCCAGTCTTGGGGACACTCCGGAGGCCTGCTCGCGCACAGCCTTTCCACTAAAGTTCAGGGGCCACCGCTACGGAGGGGAACGTGGCATACTCAGTGATGAGTCACTTAGAAAATGTGACACGTCACGGAACTATTCCTTCCTAACCCATTTTTCCCACCCCTCCTGACCACCTGCACCCCCTCCCCAAAACCGGAATGCAGAGCAGTTCTGAGATGCAAGAGAACAGCTCTGCAGCACTTATAGGAACAGGGACGCGGATTTCCACCCCGTAACAGTGCCACACAGGGCTCCCGCCACCCCTGAGACCTCAGTGGGTAGGATGGAACGGGCCTGCCTATCTGCTTTGCTTTCAACACGGGTCCTCCTCTGCCAGGAGCTTCTGTCCCGACAAGCAGATCATCTTGTATTTACACACCACAGTCCTTTCCAAGAAAGCGTGGCGGGCCACCTAGGCACAGACATGCCCAAGCAGGCGCAACCAGCAATTAACCAGAGGACTCCCCATATCCCGAAGCAGGCCGTTCGCTATTGTGGATTCATGCCCAAAGAGTGAAACTGTCATGTAAAAGCATTTATTGTAATTCCTTGAAATTCTCAAGGCCAGTTTCAGGGGAGATGACACAGCAGCCAATGTTTGCAAAGCATTTCAGGGATTATGTCTTCCTCAACCGCCACCCAGGCATTCTTCCTTTGCCCACTTTTGAAACAGACTTCGGACTGCCAGGGTAAAGAAAGTCAGAAACATCTAGTTAAGAGGGTGAAGTTTCAGCTAGTAGAGAATTTTTTTTTTTTTTTTTTTTTTTGAAATAAAGAGCATGAATTTAAGGGTTTGAAATTCAAGTTTGGAAAAACTGAATCCTCAGACCAAAGACGGTTAATCGCAGCGAATTCACAACTACCTGGGCCACAGCCTCTGATGCTAGAGGAAGTGTGTGAAGCTACCTGCCCGTTGTCAGACTCAGTATCCCACCGCGGCCCACAGCCTCTCCCGGGGCATCATCCTCTGGGCAGCTTCCCTAGTCACAGAGCGGTGGGGACGACGAGGGTCGGGAGAGGGCCTGTGCCCACTTTGCTGTGCTCATTATTTGAGCTGCCTTGGCAGAAGTGACAGAGATCCCGAGACGTTCGCATCGGCCTTGGACTGTCAAGTCTAAACCAAGAGTGTTAACTCCTTAATTGGCAATAATGTGATTTTAAAAACACCAGGCCCAGGGATGAACGGAAAGGCGCTGGGCTGCAGTAAGGTCTACACCAGACAGCAAAGTTGTGGGGTTGGGGGTGGGGGACAGTCTGGTCTCTACCCCGTTCCCTGCGCTCCCCTGGGACTCCCAGTGAGCGATGTTCTCAATTGTCAAATCACCTCGTGCAAGACTGAGGTTAAAAATTCAGAGGGAAATCTCCAGCGACAGCTTGTGGCTTTAAAACCATCAACTACATAAGATGAATCATTCTGAAAAACTCCCCAAAACTATACTCGGAGAGAACTCTGAGCTGCAGCTTGGGGCTCTGGCTTTGTCAAAGGGTCGCCCTGTATCCCCAGAGCCCCGAACCAGGTGTGGACGGAGGTGTGGGGGGCACCCAGCCCTGCATCCCGAAGCCTCGGGGTGCCCTGCCAACGTTGTGGAGGGCCCACGGACACCTTCTCAAAAGTCTCCACACCAAAGGCTGGGGAGGACCGGATCTTGCTAGGGCTTGTCACCTGCACAGGCTGGGTCCCTGCACCAGATGCCCCCATATACATCTCTCGGCTCACCAAAAAGCGATTCCGCTCCTGGTCTTCCCTCTCAGGTGGCAGCTTCCCCACTCCTGGTGAGGGCGAGGAAGGTCAGGGTACCGGGCCCAAAGGGAGGGCCAGAGCCCGAAGTGGGCGTGGGCCTGCCGGGACGTGAGGCTCTACGGGGTCGCCACGACCTCTCCCCGGGCGAAGCTGCCAGGCCTCCGCCTGTGACTGGGGGCTCGGGGCGCAAGATCCTCCCCGCAGGCCCTGCCCTCTTACCCCCCCGGCCGCCCGGCCAGGTGAGCCCCGGCACCTCCCGCGGGGCGGGGCCGGCCTCCGCCCGGGTCTGTGCGGGGACCGCGCGGGGACCCGGGAGCCGGGGGCCGCGGGGGCCAGGGGCCGGCCGGGGCCCCGCGACCCTCCCGGAAGCCGCGGCCGGGCGCGGGGCGGAGCCGCCTTTCCGCCGGAGGGCCGGGCCCGCGGCCGCGCTCGGGGCGGGGAGCCGGGCCAGGCCGGAAGCGCCGGCCGCCGGGCCTCACCTGCGCGCACCTGGGCTCGCCCGCCCCGCGCCGCCGGCTCCGAGGGACGCGGGGCCGCCTCGGGGGCGCTCCCCCCGCCCGGGCCAGGCGGCGGCCCGGTGCGCCCGCCCCCCGGCCCGGCCGCGCTCGCCCCGCCCCGGCCCGCCGCCGCCCCCGGCCCGCCGCCCGCGCGCGCGCGCGCGCCCCCCGGGGAGGGAGGGGAGGGCGGAGTGGAGGGGAGGGGAGGGGAGGGCCGGGGAGGCGGCGGGCCCGCGCGGGGCCGGGGGGCGGGGCGGGCGGCGGCGGCGGCGGCGCCCCCTCCCCGGACCTACCGGCGGCCGCGCTCCGGAAGCCGTGCCCGGTGGCTGGGCATCATGGGAATGGCACGGCCGAGTTCCGGGGGAGGCGCGCGGCCCGCCGGACCCCCGCCCGCGAGCGCGCGCCCACCTGCCGGCCGGCTGCGGGGCGCCCCCGCCCTCGCTCCCCCCGCCCGGCGCCCGGCCCCGCGCGCCCCGCGCGCCCCGCGGCTGCCCCCACCCCGCGTCCCGCTCCGCGCGCCCACGCTCGCTCGGGCCCGGGGCGCCCCCGCGCCGGGGAGTTCGGGGTGGCTGACGTGTGACCCCCGCCCGCCCTGCCGGAGGCGGGGCCGGCGCCGGGGGCCGCCCTGTCCCCGGGGTGCCGGCGCGGCGCGGGGAGGGGCGCGCGCCCCGTGAGTGCGGGAAGGTGGGGAGCCGGAGGGGCGGTCCGTCCTGACGTTGGTGCTGTGATGACCCGCTGCGGCGTTACTAGAAGTTCCTCCATGAGTGTCCACTGTGTGCCTGGCACCGAGCCCGCGGCGAGGTCCTCCTGCCCCCGCGCGGGAGTGTGCGCTGAGCTCCAAGTGAGCTTGCTAGGGCCCTGGAAGACGCCACAGCTCCGGGCTCCCCCTAAGCCCACGTCGCCAGGCTGCTTGCTCCAGGCCAGGCTTTCTCTTTAGCAAAGCTGCCCAGGCCGCCGGCCGCCTGTGCCTTTAGCTGGGGCCGTGGCTTCTCAGTCCTCGCTCGCTGTCTCACCCGAAGAGATCAGGAACCCCAGAAGGCTGTGGCTGGGCCAGTAACCCTCCCAGGCGAGCGGGTCAGGTAGGAGCCCACGAGGCAAACGTGGCTCAGTCCCTCAGGAACTGGTCTCCGAGCCCCTGGGAGTGCGGGCCCTGGGCCTGGCCTGCGGGGCTGGGGTTCTGTGCTTGGGGAGTGGGGGCCTTGCATGGCTGGGTTTGTGCCCAGACCAGCAGCTGTTTCCAACAGGAGCAGATTCACGGTGGCGAAGAGACATCCCTGATGGCCTGTTGGCAGAGGGGAGGGAAGCCCGTCTTCGAACCTGCCCCGCAGGTAAGTTAGGTTCTGTTCCTGCCCTCCTCCCAGGCCACTGGACTTCATGGCTCAGACGCCCCTGCTCACAGCGTGTGTGTTTTGGGGGCTGCTCGGGGTCCCAGGGCCCCTGCGGTGGGAGCCCAGCTGGTGACGGAAGCAGATGGGAAGAAGACACCCTGACCGTCTGTCTGGATGTCCCCATTGGCCGCCTTGGCCTCCGCCCAGATGCCTCTGGAGGCAACTGCGGTTCCTTTCCTTTCTAGTAAGTTCCAGAGGTTCGATGGGATGAGAACCAGAGGTTTTTTCGCACAGGGAGTAAGAAGGGGGGAAATTTCTAATCTTGCCGGTCTGGGGAATTTGGGGGCCAAGTGTCAAGGAACCCATTAAAGCATTGTCCTAATGCTTCAGTGAGTTGCTTTAATAAACCATGTTTTTTCACTGTGAGAGTAAATATTCATTACGAAGAGTTGGAGAAAATGTATCTTGTTAATAACTATGGAGAGATATGGACTATAACTACTGGGGCATGTATCTTTTTTGTTGTTGTTTTTGTTTAAGATTTTATTTATTTATTTGACAGAGATCACAAGGAGGCAGAGAGGCAGGCAGAGAGGAGGGGGAAGCAGGCTCCCTGCTGAGTAGAGAGCCTGATGGGGGGCTCCATTCCAGGACCCTGAGATCATGACCTGAGCTGAAGGCGGATGCTAACCACCCCTCTTTACGGTGCCCCTCTTTACGGTTTTTAAATAGTGCCGTGATGAACATCTCCGATGATAACGTAACCCTGCCCCCTACCCCTTATCTGTGGGGAATCTGTCCCAAGACCCCCAGCAGCCGCCTGAAACCACGGAGAGTGCCGACCCCCTATACGAGACCCCCTATATGGACTTGGTTCTCTCCAGTACGTACATAACTGTGGTTAAGCTCAGCTTGTAAACCGGGCACAGGAAGGGAGTAACAACAGTAGCTCATAATAAAATAGAGGCACGGTAACAGCACGCTGTGATAAAGTTCCGTGGCTGAGGTCTCCTCTCCAAGTGTCACGTTGCCCGGTGCTCACCCTTCTTGGATGCGGAGTGAGGATGAGATGCGCACGTGGTGGGAGGAGGGAGGTGAGGGGCGCCGATGCGCGGTGCAGTGAGAGGCGGCTGCGGGCCTGGGCATCTATCCTCAGGAGGGTCACCTGCTTCCGGACTGGGGCCACCATGGGAACTCAGGTGGGGGGCTGCTGTGTGTCCTTGGAAGTGGCTTGAGTGTGTCCTCGGGGTAAGTTCCTAGAACAGACGCTGCGGAGTGACCACCATGCGTTTTGCCACGGTGCCCCCAGAGGCGCCAACTGACGCTGTGTCCCCCACCATGTCCCCCGTCGTGTCCCCGCAGCCCCTCGTCTCCTGCTGGCTGCACTGTGCGTACTGTTTGGTCTCGGAGAACAGGCCTTTCGTTGCTTTGATTTCGTGCCTTTGACTGCTGGTGACGATGAGCATCTCGATTTTGCTCTTGGCCGTTTGGAAGCTTGCCTGTACGTGTCCCTGTGCATGTTTTTTTTTCTCCCTCTTGGGCTCTGTGTCTTTTTCTTACTCCAGAACTCTGTCCGTGAAGGGCGATCGCCCATCTCTCCTGGGCACTCGTGTGCCTCACATCGATATTTCAGTTTGTCTTTTTAACTTTGGAGGTCAGCTTCTGTTTGTGATGCGCCAATTTTCAGTGTGTGCGCGGCCAAATCCATCAGGTTTCCTGATGTGGGTGCTTGCTCTGGAACGAGGCCTTGGGCAGAAATCACCACGCCAAGATTTTTTCAGTGTTCACCAGTCGATGGCTAAATTTCAAAACCAGAGAACCGTGTAAGACACGAGGGGGACGGGAGTCCACGGGAGGAAGTCAGAAGCCAAGTGTGCAGTGGGAAGAGACAGTCTCTTTAAAGGGAGAGCATTTTCTCCACGGCTGTCTGAAGGCACAACCTTCAAATACGCATGGGACCTCCCTACGCAGGCATGCCCAATGTGCACACACCTACCCACACAGGCATGCCCGCACACTCCCGCAACCCCACAGGCACCCACACGCACCCACGTGCATGTATGCACACACACACATATGTGCACGCACAGCAACGCATGCAGGCACACATGCACACAATACGTGTATGCACACCCCACACATATACACATGCATGCACCCACATGCACACACCTGCACACACTCATGCCCCCACATGCACACCCCATGCACACACATGCACGCATGCACCAACACATGCAGTGACACCCTCCACACGTGTGTGCTCACCCCCACATGCATGCATGCACACACACATATACCCCACATGCACAAGCAGGTATACACCCCCCACATGCAAATACACACATGCATGGAACCCCCCACAGACCCCCATGCATGCACGCATGTACCCCCACACACATGCACACCCCTGCAATACAGGCATGCATACACTAACATGCACACACATGCACACATACATTTGCACACTACCACCCATATACACAATGCATGCACACACACACAAGCAACTCCTCACATACATGCATGCACACACATGCACACCCCCACAATACACACATGCATGTACCCGCACACACCCACACATGTACACACCTCACCCCCACAGGCATGCACACACCCACACATGCACCCACACATGCACCCACACATGCACACACACATGCACCCCACATGCACATACATGTGCACACACACATATGCACACCCCCCACACACACACACTTTCACGCACCCACATGTATCTTTAACTTCTGGAAGCTTTACCTCTTGCACACTGCAGCAGCGTCTTCATGGGAAGAATGAGAAAACGTATCTGCTTTTTATCAATACTCTCCTGGTGGGGCGCCCAGGTGGCTCAGTCAGTTCAACAACCAGCTCTTGGTTTCAGCTCAGGTCAAGATGTCAGGGTGGGGGGGCGCCTGGGTGGCTCAGTGGGTTAAAGCCTCTGCCTTCAGCTCAGGTCATGATCTCAGGGTCCTGGGATCGAGCCCCACATCGGGCTCTCTGCTCAGCGGGGAGCCTGCTTCCCCCTCTCTCTCTGCCTGCTTGTGATCCCTCTCTCTCTCTCTCTCT
>CM053615.1:74867537-74896088 GCA_028646535.1 Procyon lotor
GCTCTTGGTTTCAGCTCAGGTCAAGATGTCAGGGTGGGGGGGCGCCTGGGTGGCTCAGTGGGTTAAAGCCTCTGCCTTCAGCTCAGGTCATGATCTCAGGGTCCTGGGATCGAGCCCCACATCGGGCTCTCTGCTCAGCGGGGAGCCTGCTTCCCCCTCTCTCTCTGCCTGCTTGTGATCCCTCTCTCTCTCTCTCTCTGTTAAATAAATAAATAAAATCTTTAAAAAAAAAAAAAAAAGATGTCAGGGTGGGATCGAGCCCCATGTCGGGCTCCACGAGCAGCATGGAGGCTGCTGGAGGTTCTCTCTCCCTCTCCCGCTGCCCCTCCTCCCCTTGCTCACGCTCTCTCAAATTAATCAATCAATCTTTAAAAACAAACAAAAACACCTCTCCTGTCCTAAGAGGTGTCGGCTTCGGTGTTGGGAACTCGGGTTTCCCCTCTAAATAGGCTCCTGACCGCAGGTTTGGGTCCCCCGGAGCCTGTGGGCTGCCCCCCCCACTGTTCTTGCAACAGCGGGGTCCTCCTTGCTCCCCCTGAGGGACCTCTGCTCCGTCCAGGGAAGTGCTTCTGGATGGACAGTCCGTGGCTGTGCTGTCCTCTGGGGGGGCTGCTGTCTGCCTCTGGGCTTCTGTCTGTCCATCTGTTGCGGGAACAGAGGATCCCGAGGGAACTTCTTGTTGCTCTCTATACCCCTCCAGGGAGCTGGCTGGGGGCCCCAGGGACCAGAGTCCACGCTGGTAGAGACACCGGGGCCCTGCATTCCGGTCTGTTTCCCTTCACAGAGCTAATGATGCTCTTGTAAATGCAAACGAAAGGAAGCACTCGCTGGGGAAGAAGGAGGTCTGCCCGTGTGCCCCCGGGGTTGTCGGGGGTGGCGGTGGGTGGCTGGACAGACTACTGTTCCCAGGCTGCGTTCCCTGGCTGCGGGGAGCAACCCTCGGCGGGAACCCCGCCCAGCGGTCTTACCCTTCCTGCCGACCTCTCTCATGCTCTTCTCATTCTGAAGTCATGGGCCTTCTTGCTTCCATAGGCACGGAACTTAGGCGACGTATTTAGTGTGCAGGGTGACGGCCGGGGTGCACCGGCCCCTCCCTGCGCCACGGATCGGGGCTCAGCCCGCTGCGGGCTCGTCTTTGGAAATTCTCTTTCTTCCAGACAGCTGTAGAAAGCCGTCACCTCGGGACTGGTTTTTAATGGCTTTGTTCACTTTTATTTCTTCTTGAGTGTCAGGTTCTTAGAATCGTCTCGGCGTGAGTTTTACCCAATTTATCACTTACCATTTTAGGGGCCGACGTGACGCCAAGATGGACTGTTTAGAAGGTGGCCTCCAACCCTGGAGCACAATGGAAGCCTCCTGAGAGGACGTCGTTCCAGAGGGCCTCGTGCGTCCTATGTGCCAAACAAGGACATGTCCCCTCACATTTATTCGAGAAGGACCAGGACAGTTTCCAAATCGAGATTCGAGGGGAACGTGATTTTCTCGCTCTGATGCTTGGCAGAAGACAGGTGGCTGAAGCCCCTTAGCGGGAGGTGTTGGCAAGGTTGCTCCTGTCTTCTGCCCGGGGGCTGGCCGACACCTGGGGGCGCACTGGGAGGTGGCGGGGCTGGGGGCACGGGGCCAGGATGGGGGGGCCCTTCCAAGGTGGGAAAAATATGCTGAGAAAAGGCAAAAGGGACAAAGGCCAGCAGGAGTCAGGAGCCCCCGACCCGAAGAGCCACCCACCCACACAAGTGCGGGGCCCCCCGAGATGCAGGGCTGGTTGGGCGGCTGTGCTGTGGACGCAACGGGGATCGGCCCAGAGGCGGTGAGTGGCCCAGCTTCCGCACCCCTGCCCAGGGGCCACTGTACACGGGCTGCCCCTGCGCAGGGTGTGACCGCGACCTGGGAGTCGCATCCTTTGGGCTGAGGCTCGCAGCAGCCGCCCTGTGTCCCCATGGCCTGTCTAGGACTTCATTCCAGCTACTGGAGGTTGTGGGGCTGTGTCCACGGCCCAGGCCTGGGGCTGGTCCATGCGCTCAGTCTTCCTCCGACATCTTATCCAAACCACACTCGGTGGAAGAGGCTGCTGAAAATGGGTCAAGAAATTATAAGATTTACGTACATCTAGTTTAGGTATAAAGACCTAAAATGGAATTTTAACAGCCTGGATGCACATGACGACAAACATGATGCGAGAAACAAATTCTGGCAAAACTCGTCCCGAGGGGGCTCCGTGCTCCTGGCCACCAGCGAGGAGCGAATATGAGACAGTTGTCATTCAGGGCTTGAAAAATTTCCCCCCATCCACAGAAAATATTCTATTTCGGCTCTCCTTTGGCAGAAAGGAGAGGTAATCTGCCGCACGCACTCCGAGGTTTGGAAAGGCAACGCGGAAAATGATAGATTTAGAATTTATATATATTTTATATTTTTATATGCTTTTAAAACTTTGTAAAGAAGTTTGCTTATATCCCTAATTACGTATTCCCTCTCTGAGATGTGGGGTAGTGAGGAGGATCCTGCAGGCTTGGTAATGGGCTCTGGGTCCCCTGTAGTGACCTGCGCTATGGGTTGCTGCGGGGCAGGAGGGTCTGTGAGGGGGTCTGTGCCCTCCATGTCCTCAGAGGCCCGTCCAGGACCTGAAGCCCATGGAAAGGTGATCATCCAGGAGAGAGAAGCGAGGGGCGCCTGGGTGGCTCAGTTGGTTAAGCATCTGCCTTTGGTTCAGGTCATGATCCCAGGGTCCTGGGATTGAGCCCCACATCGGACTCTCTGCTCCATGGGGAGTCTGCTTCTCCCTCTGCCTGCCACTCCCCCTGCTTGTGCGCTCTCATTCTCTCTCTCTCAAATAAATAAATATAATCTTAAAAAAAATATAGGAGAGAGAAGTGAGAGCCCGGGTCCCTCCTGATTCCCAAAGGCCCTAACTTCAAACGAACGCCACCTTCAGAAATATTTCCCCCACAGCACATTTTGGGAGAATGGGGGACTATTCCTACCCCAAGAATTATTTTTCACGTGTAGACACAGGCTCAAGAGGTCCGCACTGTGGGCAGGGGTCTGCGGTTAGGAGGGGACACGGTGTCAGTGTGCGGGTGTAGGTGGAGCTCCGGGGTACACGCTCCCCGGCCCTGTCTTCCCCACCGCGGGATGTGCGTACCATTTCTGCAGGTAATGCCCGGCCGACAGGAGGGAGACTGACACCCCCCCCCACGCCCCGGGAAGCTCTTGGGGGGCCAAGCACAGAGCTGGTGCGAAGCCGAGGGTGAGGAAGGAGCTGGGCAGGTGCAGAGCCGGGTTCTGCGTGGGCCGGGGTTCCTCTCGTGGGGTTGCCCTGGGCGTCCAGGCGTCGTGGTCCCTTCCAGGTGGGGCAGCATCCCACCTGCTTGAGCATGACGAGAGAGCGTGCTCATTCTTCACACCTGGTGACCGGGGCCCCAGTGTGCTCATCCATCTGCCCGAACCCCCTCAATGCCAGGATGGGGACGAAGCTGCCGGCGCAGGGCCCCTGCGGAGATGGCACGAGCGTGACGACACGCGGCCGGCGCCGTCTGCTCGGTTTCTGTAGCGGATGAGCCCCACTATAAAAGCCACGTGTGGAGCTGGACCTTCCGGAACCGTGGTCTGGGGGCTCCTTGGAGGAGGGGTTCTGCCGCTGGACGACCTGACGGCCAGGGAGCCGGAAGGACAGAGGCCACAGCCTGGGCCGTGCACGACCAGCAGCCGCGTAATGAGCCATTTGCTCGGGGACTTGGGCAGAGGTGACTTTTGTCCCCCTCCCTGAGCGCTGTCCACCGCACACACAGCCCAGGTGTGCTGCCCCCTCTTCTGTCCCCGACGCCCCCGCGCCACGGGAAGTCACCCCAGGACAGAGGCTCGCCAGTGACGCGGGCTAGGAAGCAGGGGGCGAGGCTGGGGGTGAGACGGCAGCGCCTGGTGGGGCCCTGATGGATCCCAGGCCACTGCTGTCCCCAAGGACTAGAGGGGAAGGGGGTGCTGGGCAAATTTCTTGGCTGAGTAGCCACTCCTGCGTGGAGGGTTGGAACTGCCGCGCTCCCGAGGTCCTCGGGGCTGAAGGGGCCGCTGTCATGCTGCTGTCACAGCTGAGACGCTCCCCACGTGTGGCCCCGGCTCTGGCGGCTGCCCCGACGCTGGCCTCGTGCAGACGGGACTGCATGGCAAGGGACCCAAGCACCCAAGGAAGGTTAAACCCATGAATGCACCATAATATTTTTTAAAAAGCCAAATTGGTCAGCTCCACGGGAATCAGGTCCTCATCTGGAAGAAAGGCGAGCCGCGAGGAAGAGTCCCGCATTTTTCCTGCCTTTCCCATGTGACCTGGGCCGGGGGAGGGGGTACCTGCCGTTTGCGGGGGAGGCTTTCTTTATTCAAGTATTCCAACTACCAAGTGTGAATGGAATGATAGCCACTTCGAGATCACCGTCTTGCCACTCGTGGATTATTGCGTGCCAGGAACCGCAGCCCCCGGCCCGGAGAAAAGGGATCATCAGCTCTTCCGGGACCCCGATGGAGAAGGCGGCAGCCCCAAGGGATGGACGAGGGATGGGCTGGAGTGTGACGGGGCCCCCGGCCCCAGCTGGCACCTTGGGGGAAGGGCACCGGCCAGGCCACGTGGAGCTGCATGCCGAGGGGGCGGCCAGCAGTGCCCAGACCATGGGGAGTCGGCAGGGCGGCCGGGTCCCCGCCAGACCAGCCACAGCAGAAGGGAGGGCTGGAGAAGGCTCTGGGGGTCCACTTCTCCCTGCCAGGGACGTGGGGGTCCTCCCATGTCTTGCACCTGCAGGGGGCTCCTGAAGGGGACACGGAGGGGCGGGGTTACCAGCAGACAGGAGCTCCCGGCCCACCCGGCCGATGCCACGGCGCCAGCCCCAGCTCACTCCTTAGGTGGGATTCGTCTGTCTCCGCTCCAGCTGGGGTGCCAGCCGGCTTGCTACAAAGCTCCTGAGGCGCCCTCAGTGTGTCCCCAGGGGTGAGGCTGGGTCAGGCTCCCGCGGCCCGTTGCCCTCCGCTCTCCCCCGATGTGACTTCCAGGGCTGGTTGATGGACAACTGTCAGGAGTCTTGGAAGGACACACCCAGCCGGTGCCAACGCCCCCTTTGCCCTCAGCTGGGATCTGGAACGGAAACCTGCCGCTCTGCCAGGGCCGCGGGGAAGGGGGTTCGCGGGCTCCGAGGGGCCGGTCTCCGCCTGTGGCCGGGACGCCCCAGGGTGAACGTGGCAGAGCCGGGGCGCTCATGCCGGCGAGCAGCCCGTCATCTTCAGGGACGTCTTAAAGCCCCAGTGTAGAGTAGTTGTCACCAGGGGCTGGGGTGTGGGGTGGGGGACTCGGCTGCTGGCCAGCGGGCGTGGGGTCTCTCTCTGCAGGGAGGAAACTTCTGGATTGGACGGCGGTGGCGGGCTTGCACGTGTGGAGAACATGCTAGAAGTCACAGGCCTGCACATGCTCAGTAGGTGCCTGTGATCTACAGTATGTAGATCACAGTAAAACTCCCTATCCACCCTGCACCTTGCCCAGGGGCCCAGGGCCTCAGAAAGGGCTGGGGAGTAGGGGTGACAGGGAGGCCCGAGGCGGTGCCAGGTGCTCCCCAAGTCTGGCTGAGATGTGTGGCTCCAGTGTCGCCTCGGTTCAGGGGCTCGTTCCAGGCGAAGGTTTCCTGCAGCCCGGCACCTTCCTTCCCGGCATGCACTGCAACAACAGGCACTCGGCTGTGTGCGGGACTCCAGAAGCTCTGCCCGGGGGAGGCCCGTGAAAGTGCAATGCATTCTTCCAGCCTGGCGTAGACTAGATACCAACAGAAAGTGAAGATGGGCTCAGGAAACATGTGCTTCATGCCTTCTGGGTGCCAGACCCCGGCAACGTGGGGAAAGTAGGAGTCCAGCCCTGCTCCCAAGAGCCACAGCAGGTGGAGGATCAGTGTGGTGGGAATCAGCCAGTACAGTATGAAGTAAGGCTGGGGAGCTCGGAGCCAGGCACACGCAGGTTTGAATCCGAATGCAGTGAGGGGCCACAGACGAGCTTCAAGCAGTAGAGGCACAGGATCAGAGTTCCTCTCCTCTCCTGGGCTGTTGAATGGGGCAGGGTGGCCATGTACAGTTACATAGGTTGCTCACTGCACAAGGAAGGCTAATTCACACAAAGGTCCTATATGGACAAATGGTGGCCCTGCTAGTTAGAAGGAAGTGGAGGCACAGGCTAGCAGAGAGATTGGCCCCTCATCAGATAATGGGGGGTGTAGGGGGGGTCAAGAGGGAAAGTGCAGGGGCAGGGCAACACACAAAGGTAGCCTAGGAGGGAGGAGGTGGGGGTGACGAGGAATGAACAAAGGCAGTCTGAGGAGAGATCATGCCCTGTGTGCTGAGGAAAAACATGCTATGAAGTCAAACAGGGCAACAAGGCCTCAGAGTCAAGGCAGGAGGCATGGAGCTGCCTGGGGAGGGAGACATCGGAATGGAGACCAGAATGATTCCTGGGACTGAGCGATCCCAACGCATGAGGGAAAGGCTTCCCTGCCGGGGGAACAGCAAGTGCAAAGGCACTGAGGCAGGAATGGGTTGGGTGGCTTTGGGCCACAGAAAGGAGGCCAGGGCAAGTTGCGTGTAAGGGGAGAGTGAGGAGGCTGGAAACTGGAGGCAGGAGGCTGGAGGCAGGAGGGACGGCCAGGGCTCGAATCGAGCAGACCTTGATTGTCTTCTCTGAGCCATATGTTGCTGTTTGAAGGTTTTATTTTAATAAACCTTTTATTTTGAAATAATTTTGGATGTACAGAGAAGTTGCAAAAATAGCGCACGTATGTCCCTTGGACCCTAACGCAGACTTCCCCCGTGTAACCCTGTAGTGCACCTGTGTTTCTGCCCTCATCCTCTCTTACTACGGTGTTCAGGCAGAGTTGAGAGTGAGCTGCGGGCCTAGACGCTCACACGATTCCACACATCTTCGCTGAACACAAGGACTCTCTCCTGGACGAGCAGAGCCCGGTGACGGAAATCAAGAAATTCATACCGACGCAGTACCTTTATCCAGCGCGCAGTCAGGCACTCAGATGGCACCAGCTGTCCCAGCCATGTCCTCTGGGACAAACAGGAGCCATCTGTGTGGCCCAGGATGCTCTGAGGCACAGGTCTCCTTAACTCCAGGCCGCTTCCCCAGCCCACCTTGATTGCGCTGATTTCCGGATCTCTGTCTTCATGACCTTGACATTTCCTGGTCTCTGTCTTCATGACCTTGATGGTGTTGAAGAGTTCCTCCGGAGCAAGCTCGCCACTGCTTTTTTCTTTCTGATGTTCCCTTGTGGTGAGAAGCATCCCTGAAGTGAGCTTGCGTCCTCGTCCACACGTCCTGCCAACAGGCACACGCGTTCATCTACCCAGATGAACCTACACGCGTCCCTGGGGTGAATGTCGACCGGATGGCCAGGGTGGGGCCCGGCAGGAATCTTCTGTGTGTCACGCTTTTGCCCCCTGGCGTTGGCATGCACTGATGATTCTTACGGGTGTGTGTGTGGGGGGAGATCGTGCTGATTGTCAGATGGTGGTTTCCTATTTCTGTCATCTGTCTTTATCAGTTGTCATTCTGGACAAGACGGGCTTCCCTTTTCCCTTCTCTGTGTCTGTGCAGTCATGGACTCGTGATTGTTATTTGATGGGTCATGCTTTGTTACTATCATCTTTGTTGTTGTTCCAATCGTCCCAGCTTTGGCCAGAAGGATTTTGGAGAGTTTTGATTGGGGGCGGGGGGGAATCACAATAAGGTTCAGGTTTTAAAAGGAGCCCTGTGAACATGGGGGCTCAGCCACGCTGGGGAACTGGGGTGACGGCAGGGGCCGGCCACAGCGGAAGCAGGTGCGACCCTCGGACGTCACTGGTGGGAGCACTCGAGGCCGCTGCAGCCTCTCCGGAGAACAGGTGGGCACTTCCTTGTGAAGTTAAGCAGCCCCCGATGGCTTCCGTCATCCCGCAGCTTTGAGAAGCTTGTATAAATAGGCTCGCACAGTGCTATTCTCTGATGCCCGGCTCCTTTTCCTTGGTGTGATGTTTCTGAGGCCCGCCCACATTGTGTGCGTCAAAAGTGGGTTCCTTTCTGTCCCGAGCATCTTCCAGTGCATGGAAATACCCGCGTTTTGTAACTTGCTCGGCTGCCCAGAGACAGGCTCTTTCCCGCTTGGGACTTGTATGAGCCCCCACTCCCCCCACCTCCTCATGGCCCCAAGGACAGCGGAGTCACAGGGACAATGAGGAAGGGGCTGAGGCTAAAGGCCTGAAAACGTCTGGGTAGTACTAAAGCCCCTCCCTCCCTTGAGCTCTGACTCCAGCCACCCTGCTGGGACCTCTGTCCAAGCTGCCCCACAGGGACAGGTGCACTCAGGCTTGGGGGACCGTGATTCCTGGACATCACTGCTGTCCCCAGGGTCCCGGTGTGCAGACCTGTTTGAGAGTCTCCCCCAGGTCAGCTCTACCCTCGGCCAGCCTTGCCCGTAATAGCAATGACATCGGAAGCCCTGGGGGTAGGTCTCGGGGCCGGTGGCTTGGTGACAGTTTGGGACCTACCCAGTGTGGGGCTGTGAACCAGGAGGTGGCCCCAAGGGATCGGGGCTCCTCTGAGTCAGACCCCCAGAGGCTGCCCCACCTGCATGTTCCCGGGTGCCTGGTGACCTCTGGGAGGGCAGGGCTGGTTTTACCAAGGATTTAGCTTGTGGGCTGGTGGAGGCCATGGGCAGAGAGGGGGCTGTTACCATCCAAGTGAAGTCAGTACCCTTTCTGCGGCGGGGCTACAGGCTGGGTTTGATTGCCGATATGGAAGGTAGCCAGGTGAGGAGCGAGCTTCCCCTGCAGGTGGTCTTACAGAATGGCCCTGGGGGTCACGAGCAGGGAGCAGAGCTGCCCACCCTCCCGGAGAGCTGTCCCAATCATTCCTTGCTTTTGCACGATCATCAGATGAGCGATGGACACCTGCAGTGGGGTCCCTCCTGTTAAAGGACTCCCAAGGCAGACAGACCTGCTGGATGGTGCAGCCCACGTCCCCTAGGCTCAGCCTGCCCTCCCCAGCTCCGTGCAACAACGGGATGTCCATGGTACTCCGTTGTGAGTGTGTGGGCTCCCACCTCTCCCTGCGGACCAGACCCCGCAAACGCATCCCCCCGTCCCTGTTCCCACGGTGCGGAACAGCCGTCCGGCCCACTCCAGGAAACGAGTCCTGGGGTGATTTCATCAAGTCCCACATCCAACCGGACACCCACCACCTGCCTGGTGACTCACACTGTTCTCCCGAATTCTCCCTGGATGACGTTTCCTATTTGCAAAAGTGAAATCCAGCCGGACGTGCTCCGCAGGGCCATCCCCCCGACTGGGCATCTTTCTCGGGGGAAGATGATTTAATCTCTAGTCTGCTAAAACATTTGAATTGCATTCCTCCACTTATAAAAGCAATAGTTCTTGTTTGTTTTCTAGAAAGGTCAGCTGGCTGCTTGGAGAATACACCTGGGAGCTGCCAGCGAGGTCCTGGACACTCGGGAGGCCACCGCCGTCATTTGGGAGCACATGTGAGGTAGCACAACTTTGCTCCAACAGGCTCTGAGGACAGGGAGTTTGCTTCTTTTGGGGGCAAGGCTCTCTCCTGAAGGGAGCCCGAGGGCCGGCTCTGCAGGTACAGGGGCGGCGGTCTGCGGGAGCCCAGGGCTCTGTCCCTACGTGGCTCTGTGGCCTCTCTGGGCCAGTGTTCCGGGTCAGGACTCCCTCTGAGTGGCTTCTCTCGAGGACGTCTGTCCAGCAGGGCTGAACACGGTCACCCAGCCTTTGCTGCACCCCAGACGCTTGGCCCCCAACCTCCCCCACCCCTACCTCAGCCAGCAGCTCTGTCCTTGGTGCTGCAGCTCAGTTTCTAGGGAAGGAACTGGCAGGGCTCATCTTTCCAACACAGACTTGCAGTCACGGGGCACAGGCTTACTCTATGGACTGCTTGTCCTTGGGGCAGGTGTCTACTCCCATCAGTTGTGCTTAGAGGGTGAATGGCTTTGGAGGGGAGAGGTCAATCCCCAGAAGGAATGCCGGGTAATAAAGGGTTAGCCGCTTGGGAAATGCGAGTCCTATGTCAAGCATTAGATGCCCAGAAGGTACCCAGGCCTGAAAATGACCCTGAAGGGACCAGCTCCTTGTCCACCATTCACCGTTCCCATTGAGGAATACTCATCCACACTGTCCCCTAAGCCAGACCCCTGGGGTGCTAGATTGCAGGCAAGGGCAGCGGTTGCTTCTACCCCATATACCTGCCCCTTTCAAGGTGACTTTGCTGCTCCTCCTGCCCGGAGGTGGAGTCTATTTCTACCCCTTGGTTCTGGATTTGGCCGTGTGGCTTGCTTGGGCTGATGGGTATCGGCAGACGTGATGTGAGTGGGGGCCTGAATGCCCTTGCACGTTGGGGCTCGCTGATCATGCTGCTGTGGGAGCCCCGAGACCCCCGGGGGAAGAAGCCCAGGCTGGCAGAAGGAAGCATTCCGGACCCCAGAGCAGGAAGGAGCTATCCCAGCTGAGGACTCGGCGATCATCCGGGCACCGGCCGACCCACCAACGGGCTGCAGAGGCTCGAGAGCAGCTGAGACCAATAGAGGAACAGCCCAGCTGAGCCCGAATTGCTGACCGTCGGAACTCGGAGCACACAATATGGCGGTTGTTTGGCAGGCTGCAAAGCCGGCTGAAACAGGAGCTGGGATCCAGGAGTGGGGGACCGATGTACACAAGCCGAAAGCACGTGGGGCCAGGTGGCAGGCAGAGAGCGGGAAGGAGTCTAGGAGACGATCAGCAAAGGCTGGGAAAGCGGCAGGCCATTAGCACAGGCCAGAAAGGTGGTAGGAGGGCTTTGGCTGGAGGGAAAACAGTGGCACGGAGCTCAGCAGCCGGCCTGACGCCGTCTGCTACGACGCAGAGATGGGACGTGTACCCGGCTGACTTGTGGCTCTGGCTGGCGAGATGCCAGGGAGCTCCCACCCACCGTGTGAGAGCCGGGCGGAGACACGAGCCCAAGTGAGAGCTGCAGGTTTGCAGGCAGAACCCGGAGAGGACAGAGAGCAGCCCGGACGGCAGGACTGAAAATACCACTGTTTCCCATCTCACATCTCTCCCTCTGACAGAAGATGACAAAGGTAAGAAACGACCCCGAAAAGATCACATTCAACAGGGAGCTTAAGCCCTTTGCTAGGACCTCGGAAAGATGGCCAGCGGTGGCCAGTAGACCCCCCCTGGCAGGCAAGAGATTCTGAGTCTTTGGGGTGTTTTCCCCATGGACGGGTCCCACTCCGCCCCAGCTGGAGAGGCCTGTCTGGAAAACAATTGACGGTGGGACTTCTATTGAACGGGGAGGACTGCAACTGGATTCATAGGAAATCTACACAGTTTTAAAGGCAGTTCTACGGTCGGAGGCCCCCGAGATGGGTGGGACCCAAGATGGCTCGAGCTTCGGGAAGGCTTCTCGGGGCCCAGGTTCCTCTGAGCAGAAACCCGAGCGAGAAAGCCAGTCAGCTGCCAAGGGACCACTGCTTATGGAAATAAGGACTCCTCAGAGGGCAGAGCTCTGCAGGACGGTGGGCGGCAGCCTGTCCCACGTTGGGAAGCACACTGTCTCACTTCCCCCTCCCTCCCCACCTTCCCCGTTCCTGCGCTTGTGCTCCCTGAGATGGCCATCGAGGAAATGCCCATCTCCGAAGGGTTTCCCCCTAAGTATGATGCTGGGTGACTTCTCCCCAGGGTGACCACACAGCTGGCCAGAGGAGACATGCCTGGGGGAAGCCGAGGAGGGGGGTGTCCTGGGCAGTAGGGTAGATTGCGGGGGCCGTGAGGGTCATGGCTGGGGGGAAGGTCCCATAGGAAACAGCACTGTGTTAGGGTAGTGACATCTGATGCTCAGCCTCTGATTGTTCCCTGTCTTGCACCGTCATCTCCCGCCGCTACCAAATTTAAATCCCAGTCTGCTGTCCGTAAGAAAAGAGTATGATGTTAGAAGATACGTGCGATGCCTTTTACTATTTTTAGCCAAATCGTTTACGGATTAGTTGTTGAATTCTGCCCAGTTCCCTTTTGTAAACATCACAGTCCTTCCACTCTTCTCCTGCTCCCGTCCCCACTAGGCATGCTCGCACACTTTGGGGGGCAAGCACGGCCGGTGCCTCTGCACCGTGAGTAGCCACCACCAGTGTTCCAAAGGGGTCCCACCACCCGTGCTCCCGCTGGCCGGCGTGGGTCCCAGCTGACTCGCGTCCTTGCTGACATGTCCTATTGCTGCCTTTTTGTCTTTGGTGCCCCTAGTGGATGGGAGGGCTTCCCGCAGCTGCGATGTCCCCTTCTGCGCTTCCCAAAAAATGTCCAGCGCTGTCTCAAGTGGGTCCATGGTCATGGGAAGTGCTCTTTCATGAAGTCCCCGTTCGAGTCTCTTGTATATGCTTTCATCGTGTTAATGATCTTTTTCTCATTAGTTTATAATGTTTCTTTAAATAATCCAGAAACGACTATTTTTGGTATTTTGTAACTGCTTTTTCCTCACTTGCTTCTAGCTTGCTTCTTCATTCCCAAGGACAGCTTTTTGTGAATAGAAGCTCTTAGTTTTAATGTCGTTGAAATTTTCAGTGTTTTCCTGTATGATTGACTCTCTTCACCTTTGCCCGTTCGGGGGACAAAAGTCGTTTTTTCCACTTATCCTTTAAAATCTTTATATTTTTGCCTTTTACGTTTAGTGCTATAGGCCAGATGGGACTGATTTCTGTGCAGACTGTGTAAGCTACGGATTACATACATTTAAGAAATATGAATATTTCTTTTTTAAAGATTTATTTATTTGTGGGCGCCTGGGTGGCTCAGTGGGTTAAAGCCTCTGCCTTCGGCTCAGGTCATGATCTCGGGGTCCTGGGATCAAGCCCCGCATCGGGCTCTCTGCTCAGCGGGGAGCCTGCTTCCCCCTCTCTCTCTGCCTGCCTCTCTGCCTACTTGTGATCTCTCTCTGTCAAATAAATAAATAAATCTTTAAAAAAATATTTATTTATTTGTGAGAGAGAGTGACAGAGGGAGAGGGAGGTAAGCAGACTCCCTGCTGAGTGGAGAGCTGGACACAGAGGTCCATCCCAGGACCCTGAGATCACGACCTGAGCTGAAATCAAGAGTTAGATGCTTAACCAACTGAGCCACCCAGGCACCTCCCAAAATATGAATATTTCTTTGCCCAGAACCCCTAACTGAATGACACCTTTGTCATAAATCAGCTATCCACTTAGGCAAAGATCTCTTTCTGGGGTCCGTAGTCTATTGGCAAACTACACTGTCTCAGTTACTTAATTACTGTCTTAATTGCTCATTCAGCAGCTGATGGGCAGTCTAATTTGGGGCAATTACGCGGTCATTTGAGTATGGCATCTTTTGCTCAGCATAATACATTAGAAATTCATCTGTGATTCTGCATGCCGGGGGCTCGTTCCTTGTAAGTGTTGGATGATAAATTGTTGATGTACCGTGGTTCGTTTGTCCTTCGCCGGCTGGTGGACATTGGGGTTGTTTTCAGTTTGAGGCTATTACAAACAAAGCTTACTCGTTACGAACCCATATTTCCCTTTCTCTTGGGTGCATATCAAAGAGTGAAATCATTGGGTCATATGGTGCATTTTCACGAAATTGCCAAACTGTTTGCTATGGTAGCTCCCTTCCTACCAGCATCGAGGGAGACTTCCAGTCTCTCCATGCCCTCCTCTGCTCTCCGTGCACACATGTGAGTTTCAGTAATTTTGGGAGGTGTGCCGTAGCATCTCACCGTGGTTTCAGTCTGTGTCTCCTAATGACAAAAGACGCCAAGTCTCATTTTGTGTGCTTTTTTTTTTTTTTTTTTTTTGTCATCCACGTATCTTCTTTAGTGAGTCTTTCCCCCGATTTTAAGGTTAACAAATTGTTCTGTTTTCATTCTTACTTTGAAGTTCTTTTATATCCTGGATACAGGTCTCTCATCAGCTTTGTGTTTTGCAAAAAATTTTCCCTCAGTCTTTGGCTTCTCTTTTCACTTGCTTAACAGTGTGTTTAGAAGAGCTGACATTTTTCTTTTCTTTCTTTTTTTTTTTTTTTAAGATTTTATTTATTTATTTGACAGAGAGAGAGGCAGTGAGAGAAGGAACACAGGCAGGGGGAGTGGGAGAGGGAGAAGCAGGCTCCTTGCAGAGCAGGGAGCCCGACACGGTGCTCGATCCCAGGACCCTGGGATCATGACCTGAGCTGAAGGGAGACGCTTAAAGGCTGAGTCACCCAGGTGCCCAGACATTTTTCATTTCTGATGAAGTGTAATTTGCAATATTTTTCTTTTATGATTTATACTTTTGATGTTACACCTGAGAAATCCATTAAGAGCCATTAAGATTTTCTCCTATGTTTTCTTAAGGAAGTTGGAGTTTAAAGATTGACATTAGGCTTGTGATCCATTCCAGGTTAACTTCTGTGCATGGTTCAAGATATAGGTCAAGATTCTTTCTTTTGGCGTATGGGTAGAGCTAATGGTCTTAGCATCACGCTGAGAATACGGTCCTTTCTCTGTGAAATCGCCTTGACTCATTTGCTGAAAAGCAGTTGATCGTGTGTGTTTTATGTTGTGTCTGGATTCTCTACATCATTCCACTGATGGATGTGTCCACCCTTCCACCATGTTGGCTGGTTTGCTGTCTTGACATGAGGAAGGAGCAATTCTCCACCTCTGTGTTTCCTCGTCTGTCTTTGGTAAGTTGCATTTTTCTTAGAATCTGCCCATTTAATGTAGTTTTCAAACCTCGTGGACTAAAGTTGGGTGTAAGATCACTGTAGGTCTTTGGCATGTGGACGAGATTTGAAGCTATGGCCCCTTTCCATTTTTGGTATTGGTTACCTTGTGCCTGGTGCCTTCCCTCTGTTTTCAGTATTGATCTCCCCATGGATTTGTCAATTATATTCACTTTTTGGAAGAACCAAGTTTTTTGACTTTGTCGACACTTTCTATGAAGTGCTTTTCTAGTTCATTCATTTCTACTATTATTTCCATGATTCTTTCCATTTTCTTTGGGCTTAGTTTACTCCTTTTTTTTTTTTTTTTTAATGAATGCTTAGTCGTCAATTTTTGACATTTCTTATTTATTTTTACATACTTCCTAGGGCTATAAATTTCTAGGCATGCCTTAAATCGCATGTCAAGTTTTTTTTTTTTAAGATTTCCTTATTTATTTATTTGACAGACAGAGCAAGGGCAAGAGAGAGTGAGGGAGAGAGAGCACAAGCAGGGGGAGTGGCAGAAGCAGGCTCCCCACTGAGCAGCAGGCCCAGCTTGGGGCTTGAGCCTAGGACCCTGTGATCATGACCTGAGCAGAAGGCAGGTGCTTAACCTACTGAGCCACCTAGGTGCCCCTGCATCTGAAGTTTTGATATATTAAATTTTTTAAAAATATTTTATTTATTTATTTCACACACAGAGAGAGATCACAAGTAGACAGAGAGGCAGGCAGAGGGAGAGGAGGAAGCAGGCTCCCTGCTGTGCAGAAAGCCCGATATGGGGCTCAATCCCAGGACCCTGAGATCATGACCTGAGCCAAAGGCAGAGGTTTTAACCCACTGAACCACCCAGGCGCCCCCCTTTTTTTGATATATTAAATTTTTATTATCATTTAGTTAAAAATATTTTTCTAGTAATTTTATAGTAGTTTCCAAGCATGGGCATTTCTGAAATTAAAATAAACAAATAAGAGGATTCCAGCTTAATTTTGCTGTTTTGGTTACATGTCGCTTTTGACAAACTACCCCAAAACAGTGGTTTAAAATGACAACAGCAAATCGCATTGATTTTTGCTCCTGACTCCAAGTTTGGGGGGAGCTCAGTGGGTGGGCTCAGAGGCTGGGGGGTGCATCCTCTGATGGTTCCATCCTGTCCCCCATCTAGCCATTGACGGACCGCCGCTGGGGGGGCTCCCCAGGTTCTCAAGTGTCCTCCTGAGTTTCTTCACAGAATCAGGCTGGTTTGATAGGCAAGATCTTTCTGAGAGAGTCAGCTGGAAGGGGGGGTCACCATTTTAACTCTGCCTTGGGGGGTCCCCTAGTGTTAATTCCGCTGGATTCCCGTTCTCAAGGCAGCCACAACAACCCACCAGGTTCAAAACCAGGGAATTAGCTTCCTTTCTTAATGGGAAGTGCCAAGGTTCTGGAAAACCCCGGAAAAGGAGTAGCATTGCAGTCGTTTTTGGAAAATACAATCTGTTGCACTCATTGTAGTCAGAGAATGTACTCTGCACGATCGTGGTCCTTTCCCCTTTTTTTTGGTTGTTGTTGTTGTTGAGACTTTATGATTCATTTTTGGGAACATTTGAGAAGCATGTGTACCCCGTAGTCATAAGAAGCAATAAAATGCCAGTCAATTTTGTTTGCCACGTTGATCAATATCCATACTGATTTTCCGTCCAATTGTTCTATGCACTGAGAGAGGATATGTTAAACTCCCCCATTAGGATTGTATATTGGTCTGTTTTTCTTTGTTTCTTTGAAAGTTTTTTGCTTTATGTATTTTGAAGCTATTTCATTAGGTACATAAAAATTTAGAATTGTTACACAACCCTATTAGACGGATTGCTTTGTCAGTTTCAAGTGTTTGTCTTTATCTCTAGTGATGCTTTTGGGTTTTTTGTTCTTTTTTTTTTAAAGTTTATTTTCCTAACATTACTGTGGCTACACCAGCGTTCCTTTGCTTGGCATTCCGTGCTATGCTTTCCTGTCCTTGTACCTTCAGTCCTTCCAGATGCTTGTGTCTGGGGTGTGTTTCCCGTCCAGACTCTGTGGCTTCCCACCCCCACCCCCACCCCATCCCGTGGATAATTCCAAGTTGACTCTTACTTACTTTGAGCAACTTATTAAGTTTCTTAAGTGCAAACACTTTAAACAAATCCATCCAGTAGTGTGAACTAAGAGGACCCGTGGTACCAGATTTTTATTTTTAAAAAGAAAAACGAACTGGGCCCGTCTCTTCCTTTCTGGCTGGTGTGTATGAAAGCCTCAAGGGAAGACCGATGATTTTTCCTTGCGGAGACTTCGCAGGAGAACGGGGATACAGAGATCATGGTATGTCTGCAGGCAGATGTGGGCCCCTGACTCTGGGGTCCCCTGGGAGCCCCTGAAGCTGGAGGAGAGAAATTCCACTGGATAGACACGGGGCGCCTGGAGGGCAGCTCGGGAGGGGCACAGAGGGGCTGAACTTTAGAAGGACTTGCAGGAGGAAGAACTCTCAAGCCGGAGCTGTGTCCTTCGGTGTCAGCTCGCCGCACAGCCCGGGCCCCGGGCCTCCTCTTGTGGGAGCGATCTGCACGTCCCGTTTCCAGGGAGTGTCTCTGATACGAGCGCTCCTTCGTGGTTCTATTCGAGATGAGAGGCCCCAGCTTTAGATTTCCCTCATGGCAAATTCACCCAGACCCGCCTGAGTGGAAGAGGCCCCCGAAAATGTGTCAAGAGTGACAAAGCTCAGCCAAAAATGGGAACCCGAGAGACTTCTCCCGCGCTGGTGGAGAAAATGAGGACAATGAGGGCATGAATGTGATGGGCAGACGGTTGTCCAACTTGCACGTAACCTCCGTCTGTCCCGTGGGACTCCTCCCTGCCGGACGCGCGCTCGGCCGAGTGATTTACAAACACCTGCCCCACGGTGAGCACATGGGTCCCTCCAGCCGGGCTCAGAAAAGACCCACGATCTAAGAAAAGAATTCCCGCTAAATCAGCAGTCCGCGACTGGAGGCGGTGGGCCCCCCGGGGACCCCAAGACGGAAATCACGCAGCCCCCGGGGTGAGGAGGGCCGTGGCTGGGGACCCTGCTTTCTGTGACTCTCTCAGGAAAAGCAGAGCGGCCATCTGAATTTCGGCAGGAAGAAATAGAAGAGGTTTTATAGTTTTGTGCAAAAATATTATTATCGAGGGAAGAACCCCCCCCCCCCACCTTGGAACTACCACCTCCTCGAAGAGCCTCCTGGAATCAAAAAGGATGGTTTCTTGTCTATCGTGATTGATTTATGGCAGCAGGAGAATTAATTGGTTTAAATGTTCCAACCCTAAAGCGAGTTTCGGCTGATGGATGTGATCTGCCCTAGAGAAGGCGGGCGCAGGGAGGAGGCAAAGCATGAGCCCCAATTCCCAGTGGGGGACCGGCGACCTTGCTCTGGCAGCTGGACCCCCAGGGTGCGGACCCTCAGGGGGGTGGGCGAGAAAAACCCTCTCCAAGCTCCACACCTCCCAGCAGTGGAGCAGCAAGTAAAGGCGCCCTGCGGTAGGGTTTGTATATTTTGGTACAAATGCTTCCCTCTGTTAAGTGTCTTTTAAAAAGGTGTGTCATCCTTCCTCCTGGAGGGCGTCCCGAGAACCAGGTAGCTGGGCCCTCTGCCTGGGCTTGTAAGACGTCACGGACCAGCTGGGACCCAGCGCCCTGGCAGGGAGAGGAGGCTAGATGGCCGAGACGCGAGTGTGGTTCTCACACGTGCGTGTGCATGTGCGTGTGCGAAGGGGAGAGCGTCCCCTTCCAGGTGGCTGACTTGGGACAGTGTCATCCGGGAACCCTGTGGCCACGTGGAGAAGGTTCATTTGCAGACAGAGGGAAAGAGAGAGAGAGAGAAGGAGGCAGAAACGCCCCAGAGCTTCTGCTTAGTCTCTGGGCCCGGCCGAGGCTGCCTCCACGCTGCCGGAAGCTGAGCTGCTGGGCCTTGAATCTCTGCCTCTTGTAGACGATAGAGCTCTTCCAGGAGGTTCTGTACTTCCCGTGGATACCGCTGCTCACCAGGTCTTTACACGGGTGAGCTCAGACATTTGCAAGATGTGAGTGTTTAGATAGGAAGCGAACCAATTTCGGCTTGTTCAAAAGGGAGGCAATGTTGGTCAATAAAGAGCTGATGTGACTGTCTCCCAGCCTTCGTTGTGGGAGGTGGTTTTACCACGATGTCTGGGGCCCAGCTGGGAGCGAGCCAGTGTTGGAGCCGTCCGGTGGGGGGGGGTGTGTTGTGATGCACTGTCCTCCCCTCTCCCCTTGGCCTGGGCCCCTCCCAGCCGGGGCCAGGTGCAGAGAGGGGGCTTCCCCCAGAGGGACTGTCCCCAGAGCTGGTGTTCCAGGAACGTCTGGTGAGGCTGTGCATGTCTTGTGGCTCCCCTGCCCGTCCTCTGTGGGAGGAAGCAGCCACAGCCCACCCCGCTCTGGGGAGAGGGACAGAGACCCCGCTGCACAAATGAAAGAGGGTCACAGACTTCGGGGCCGCGTTTTATTGCCACCATGCTTGAGTCCCTAAGACCTCTTCAAGCCTGGAATGTGGCTTCGTGCAAAAATTCTTAGTGAAGGAACACACTCTGTCCTTCGCGCCTGGGGGGTGGAAAGGACCACGGCTCTGGAACACTAGGAATGAATGGAGACATCCAGAGCCCTCCAGGTCTTTAAACCGCCCCAGCCTTCAAAGCTGGGTCCCCGCTGCCACTCAGAGCTCCCTCCAAGGGTGAAAGCACTTAAAAAAAAAAATCAAGGTGAAATTCACAAAACATAAGAGGAAACCCTTTAAAGGACGTGATTTGGTGACATTTCACACCTTCATGATGTTTTGGGACTACGTTCTGTCTCTGGCTCTGGCAAAGTCCCAGCGCCCTCCTCCCCTTCCTGGGAGCCCCTGTCTACCTTCTTTGGGGACTGGCTTGTTCTGGACACACTTCAGGGGCAGGGGCCCCCGTGTCCCCCTCCTGCCCTAGCGTGGTGTTTGAAGTCCATCCACGGCTGAGTGACACTCTGCTGTTTGGTTCATCCGTCTCCCAATGGAGGGACATTTGGGCTGTTTTCATATTTTGGCCGTTGCAAATAGCGCTGCTTGGAAGGTTGGTGGGAGGTTTTGTCTGAATGTTTGCAATCATTTTGGGAGAGCACTTGTGTGTGTGTGTGAGAGAGAGAGAGAGAGAGAGAGAGAGAGAGAGGAGCCGGTGGGGCCCACGCTTCACCCACAGCTTTGCCAAAGGGTGCTGGGTGCCAGGCAGGTGCTGGAGTCCGGCGGCTGGCCCACGTTCCCGGGTTGGAGCCCTAACCCCCAGAGTGTCTGTACTTGGGACTCCAGGGGGTCCCTAAGCTTAAATGAGGTCATGAGGCGGGGCTTTGATGCCACAGGGCTGGTGTCCTTATGAGGGAGAGACAGCAGACCCCGTCTCTGCGAGCCTGCTCCAGGGACCAGTGACCCGAGGACACGGAGGAGGGGGAGGGTGCGCGGCATCCCTACGCCAGCAAGCGAGGCTTCCGCAGTCTCCAAAATCACCGGCCCCTGCTCTGGGACTTCTGGCCTCTGGAAATGAGAAAATCAAACTCTGTAGTTTCGGCCGCCCCGTGCGTGGGATCCACCCAGATTAGCACGCCCCTTGTTCTAGGAACACCTCTGGGGGCTCGGTGAACCCAGGGCCATCTCCCCGAGGCTGAGAAGGACCCCCGCCCCCGCCCGTGTCCCATCCATTTATTTAACGTTTGGCATTTGGCCCATTCTGGATCCTTTCGTGTCAACTTGGATTGAAAAATTATGTGAAATATATTTTTAAATATCCTGATTATCCTGAGTTTTGTGATGTTGTCAGCTATCCTGTGCGCGAGGCAAGTGCCTCGCTGGCCTTCCCTAACTCAGCCCCCCTTCTGACGTGTCCGGTCCGGTGGCCCCAGGCGGCTCCTCTCTTCCCTCGGATTCCAAACAGGATTGGAGGTGTAATTGACACACGACAGGGTCTTAACCTCAGGTGTCCACACGTAGTGATTCCGTGTCACAGACCCGTGTCATGACCCCCACACTAGGTCCGGGGACCACCTGCCATTTCGCATCTTTACAAGACGCTTTACTCAGCGGCTTTCAAATAGGCAGCGCGGCCCCATGAACGGTGGCCGTGACATCCCAGGACCTGCTTATTGCAGGGACACACCTCCAACCCCCCTGCGCCCCACCTGTTGGGAGCCCCGGGAGCGGCCTTGGTCGGAAATGCCCGCTCTGTCCGCTGGGGGCAGGACTGTCCCGCCCAAGAGGCCCGGGCGCAGGGAGGCGCGTGTCCAGCAGGGGGCGGTCACAGCCTCCCGGGACTGGCGTGAAGGGGCCCATGGCTGTTGGCTTCAGAGCCTGGAACACCCAGCCCCAGGAACGAGGAACAAGAGAGCTGTCCTCCGGCACTTACGCTTCTCTTTTCAGAAAAGGGCCTCTGCAGCTTTTCTGGTTGGTGTCCTTGCCCTGGGCAGGCCCTGGCGGGGGGCGGGGGGGCGCGGTTTGGTCATCCCACACGATCCGGCTTTTTCACTTAGGAGGGAAAATGCGAAGGAGCTCACGGCTCATGGGTGACGTTCATCCCAATGGCGATGGCGTTGACACTAACGCAGTTGTCCTGGCTGCAGAGAATCCTTTCCTGGAATTTGTCTCCCTGTCCTTCTCGCCTGTTTAAATGAGGGACAATGCTGCCCGGAGAGCGGAGGGCCGGGAAGACTGTGTTCTGTCTGCCTCGTGGAGTCCGGTGCTGGTGCCACCACCCTGGGGGGGGTGCTGCACCCCAAGGCCCCGTGGATGTGGCCCACTCTCGGCCTGGGGGGGCCCCCTCCCAGCACAGCAGTGCATGGGGGCGGGACACCTTGAGGTGCCCCCTTCCATGGAGGCAGCTCCCAGAACCCGCCCTCTGACCCCTGCTCCCCGAGGCAGCCCTCCCTCCAGGTCTGACTGTGCCTGGCAGCCGGGTGGCCCGGAGGACGGCCAGATCGAGCTGCTGACTCCGCGGGCCGGTGCCGGGCTCTGGGCTCCAGAGGAGCCCGAGGCTCCGCGGGGTTCTGGGCGACCTCCCAGTCTAGCAGGGGACCCGGTGACCGCAGGACGATGTGGCAACCGTGACTGGGTGATACCGGGGTGCACCGCATGGGGGGAGGGCGGGGGGGCACCTGACAGCCTCGAGGCCGGTGAGAGCGCCAGCACGCTCCCACGCAGGACCTTCTAGCTGTGGGGAGGTGGTGCAGTAGAGAGGACCAGGATCTCAGACCTGGCGCGGACCCAGACTCTGCCCGAGATCCCCCCAGAGCTCCCCACTGCACCTGCAGCTGAGCTCACAGAAATAAACTCATTCCCTCCCAGCACTAGAGACCCCGCAGAAGCCCACGGGGGCAGGTTTGGGGGAAGGAGGTCCTGGGGAGGAGGAGAGACAGGGTCTGGAGACAGGGTGACCTGCAACATTGTCTTTGTGGCTTTCCAGGGGCTCGGGATGAGCCGGGTCCCGCTGGGCCGTGGGGGGACCCGAGGAGGGGGGCACCTCCCCACCAGGAGGGCGCAGTCAGAGGCCACCCACGGCTGAAACGCTTCTGTCAGCGCCCGGGAGAGGAGCACCCAGTCCCCAGGGACCTGCCTTGTCTGACCCCAGGCCCATTTCCAGAACTTTCTCGGCCATGGGGAGAAATGCCTGGGGCTTTGTGGACATCTCTCAGGGCCCTGGGGTCCCTAGAAAGCAGCCGGAGGCGAGGCTGATCGGGACGGTTATTTGTGGCTGGTCACATAGTGGTGGTGGTCACGCCGCCCCACAGAGGGCGGCTCGGACAGCATGAGGCCGTCCTCACCCGGGGCCTCCCTCCTGGGCTTGCAGACGGCCGTGTCCTCCCCAGGCCCACATGCGATCATCCCTCTGCGCGTCTGTCCTTGTGTTTTCCTATAAGGCCCCCAGTCAGGCTGAACGAGGTCACCCTGGGGACCCCACTGCACCTTGAGCACCTGTGTAAAGACCCTGTCTCTGCACAGTTGCACCCTGACGTGTTGGGAGTCAGGACGTGGTGCCCAGAGGGGCCCGTACAGAGGGCGTGGCTTGAGGCCATTAGGTGTGGGACACAGGGACAGGGACGGAGGGCACGTGGGGTGGCGCTGGTCCATGAGGAACTGTCCCCTGTGGCCACACCAGGTGCAGAGAGGGAAGTCCGGCTCTGTTCTTTGGGGTTGAAGGGAAAGACGCCTTCCCCCAGCTGGCTCCTGTGTCCTGTGTCTTGTTGGTCAAAGCTGGTCCCTCTTCCTGCTTGGCCCTGCTTGGCCCTGGTTGGCCCCGAGCCCCTGGAAGCCAGTCCGGACGGGTTGGGAAGCTTGGGAGTCTTAGCGCAGCGCAGCCCGTGGAGAGCTGAGCCACCGTGTCTGAGGGAGGGCAGCCCTGGGTTGCGGGTTTGATGGCATCCTCCAGCCTCCCCTTTGGCAGCTGGGCCGGTTGCTGGGATCTGCCCAGGCCTGGGCATGCGGGGGGGCCCTGCATCTCTCTCTCAGCTGCGGGTCTGGGGGCACTGGCCCCGCTCTGGCCCCCACTGTGTGGGGGGGAGTGCGCTCAACCTCCCGCAGGTGGTCCCCCTGCCGCAGAGGGGGCAGCTGTGCCCCGGAGGGAGGACCTCCCGCACGAGGGCCCAGCAAGCCCCGCACGCCCGCCTGGGCTGACACCTGGCAGGGACTTCCGGCGCGTCCCCAGGAAGCCCCTCCGTCTGCGGCAGCATCAACAGCAGCAACAACAGTGGGGAGGACCGCAGGGTCCTGCAGGCCCTTCCAGGGCCACGGCCCTGAAGCTGGAGCAGAGGCGCCTTCCAGCAGGGAGAGGGGAACCTCATTCCCCTGCGAACAGGCTGGGCTCCGAGGGCCCTGCCCCTGCCCACGGGGGAGTCTGAATCGTGCAGGTCATGGTGACTGTCCCTTCAGGACTCCCCTTTTGGGAGCCATCGGGGCCTCTCCGTCCGTGTGGCCCTTGTGCTTCTCCTGGGGCTGGACGGGTTCTGGGGGCCAGGAGGCACCCGGGTCTTGGTGGTGGGCGAGGTCCATCCTCAGCTGTGCCCCCCCGGCCCTGGGCACCCGCCACGTTCTCCCTGGCGAGCACGCTTCCTCGCGTCCGAGCGGGAGTCTAACGGCACGTGGACGTGGTCCCGCCCACCGGGAGCCTGATACCTGTGGGGTTAGGGCGTGCTGCCGACGCAGCCCCGGCCGCCCCATGGGGCGTTCACTCGCGTGTGTCTTCTCCGGGTTTCCCCAGAGTCTAGCGCCCCCGGCCAGCCCAGAGCAGCCTGGCCTGCTTGCCCCCGGCTGGCCGCTGGCCGGTGGCTGCCAGGCCAGGGCAGTCCCAGCATCGGGACCAAGTCCTCCGGCCTGAGCTGGGCAGGCCTGATGGCAGGCGGCATCCCACCCAACGCCTGAGGGGGTGAGGCGGTCACCGGAGGCCGAGCACCTGGGACTGCCCTGGAAAAGAGCCAGACAGATTCCCGGGGAGAGGCAGGTGATAATAGCAGTGACGTGCCCTGTCCCCAGCCCTGGGCCCCTCCGGGTGCGGGTCTGGGGGAGGCTGAGGGCAGGGGGCCTCAGTGCAGGTGGGGAGCCTCAGCCTAATTCCCAGCTGCCCCTGTCCCCGTGGCTGCCCCCTTCCCCGTGGCTGCCCCCTTCCCTGTGACTGACCCCCCTTGCCAGAGGCATCCCCTACCCCGTGGCTGCCCAGGGGCACAGGCTTTCCTTGCTCATGGTCCTGGCTTCCCCCATGGCTTCCCAGGGGACTCCTGTTCCTGCTCAGGGACCGAGGCAGGTCCCTTCCGCCCCTCCTCCTGGGTGAGGGAGCCCTACAGCTGCCATCGCATGAACACAGGGAAACTGGGCAACAGAGTTTAGGGGAACCACACCTGCAGGGGCCTCTACTTGGCAGCTGGACGTCCACGAGAACGGCTCTGACCGGTCTTGGCCGCAGGGCCCCTCCCCACAGTGTCCCAGCAGAGCCTGGCTCCCACGTCCCACCGGGCGCACAACCGTGGGCTGACTCCCGCCGACCGCAGCTGCTCTCATGGTTTCCGTACACGACGCCTCCTCCGCTTTCCTGCCGGGGCTGCGGAGGCAGGGGCTGGGGCTGCAGCGCAGACCACAGAGCTGAGCCCTCGCCCTCGGGCTCTCTGCCTGGAGTCAGAGGGAGTGACAGCAGCAGGGGAAGAGGCCGTGAGGCCACGGCGGCCCCAGGCCGGCGCCGCAGGGCTCTGGGTCTTTCCCCCAGGCCACCTGAATGACCCCAGCCCTTCTCCCTGAAAGCTCGGCTGCGGCTCCTGTCCGGGCCTGGGGTCCCCCCTGCTATCCCCCCCCCACGTGCCCCGCCACGGCCTGCCCTGCCCGCCCTATTGCCCCAGGTTGTGCCCCACCAGCCCTGGATGCCGTGACAGTCCCCTCCCCGGGCAACGAGCCTCCCCGGGCCCCCAGAGTCCTCTCCCTGAGTCCTCAGCCTGCCTCATCCGTCTCCGCTCAGAACCCTGCAGCTCCCCACCCCAAGCCTCCCGGAGTGAGTCTTGCTGACCCTTCCTTGCTCACTCCCGTGACACTGACCCCTCATCCTGCCCCTGATCCCTGCAGCTCCCCCAGCCCGGTGTGTCCCCTCCCCACCCCACAGACCTGGCTTGGACGGGATGGACTCCTGCCATGGGGCTCCCATGGGGCCCCCTGAGCCTCTCGGCCGGGGTGACCACATGGCTCAGCTCACACCTCTGTCTCCCCCAGACTGGGGCTCCGTGAGCGAGGTTCCTGGTGGAGTCCTTGGCACAGCGGGTACTCAGGAAAATGTGGCTTGAATGAACATGTGAACAATGACCCTGGAGCCCCCGGATCCTAGAATGCCGGGCCCACGGCTGCTATGGGTGCGAGCCTTGGGGGTCACCCCCCAACTCAAGACTCCCAACCTCCACCACCTGTGACCTGGCTCCACGCCACCCCTGCCGCGACCAATCCCTCCTTCCCTCAGTCTTCTTCTGGGGCCCCCTCCCCTGCGTGGGGCAGCTCCGGGTGCAGCCCTGCGGCTGCCCAGGATGGCAGGAGACCAGCCAGGCTGCACTTGTCCACGAGAGGGCGCTGAGAGCCCACCCACAGAGGCTGCCGGCCTGGGGAGGGCGTGGGAGGAGGGTGGGCATGGACACAAGGCCTGCGTGGGAGGGTGCAGGCCTGTGCTTGTCCACACAGATATGGGGCCTGGGGGCAGTGGGCCAGGGCAGCCAAGGTGGCCCCTGATGGGCGCAGGTCAGGAGCGGGACGGGCCTGGGGCAGGCGGCCAGCTCGGCCCTGCCCTCCGTGTGCCCTTAGTCTGGGATCCCGCCAGCCTCCGTGGGCCTGGGTTCCCCGGGGCTCTGCCCTCTGCCCCGCGTCCCTCACCCCCAGCGCTCATGGGCGTGACCCGGGTGCTCAGTGAAAACCTCCATTCCTGGGCCCCCGGGAGCCTGCGTCTGTGTGTGGGGTTCACCTGGGAAGCCTTACGGCCACTCCCAGAGGTCCTGCCGAGCCCCTCGGTCATCTGTTTTCTTTGTAGGGGTCAGGGCGGGGGAGGCAGGTGGGGGTTGAGATGCAGAGAGCAGTGCCTGGGGTGGTCCAGGCTGGTGAGGTGCGGCAGGGAGGTGGTGGCGGTGACAGGGTGGAGGAGGGAAGGTGGCCCCCAGCCCGGTCCCAAGTCCTCCAAGAGCAAAAGAGCCCACAGGGGTCCAGAGGAGGCCGCTCCTCCCACCTGAAAGAGGGGGGCTCAAGGCCTTAGTTGGAGCAAGTCTGTGGGTGAGGTGACAGTGGGGTCCTCTTGGGAGCAGGCGAGGGGCCTGCCAGGAGCCGGGCCTGGGGTCACAGACCCTGGGGCAGCCCAAGGCCCTCCCGTGAAGGAGGAGGCCATTGGTGGACTGTGGGGGGAGCACTCAGCACATGGTTGAGCTGAGAAGGTTGGGGGGCCCCCCTTCTCCTGGGGGATGGCGGTACATGGGTGGGTCCCCTCGCTTTCCTCCACCAACCCACCCCTGGGTGCACCCCAGCACATCTGTCCCCTTGTCTCTGGTCGGACTGCTACTCCAGCCCAGGTCCAGGGTGTCTCTGTCCCCCACTCCTGGTCCCTTCCTGGTGCGGCAGCCTCTGGGACCCCCCTTCCTGGCCACGGGGCGCTCTGAGACCCCATCCTGGCTGTCACCGCCCAGCGTCCGCCTGCCTCCTCTCTATGTCCCTCTGCCTTCCCCATGGCTGCTGGCCCCTTTGGCCTCTGGGGCTCCTGCGATCTCTCCATCGCTTCCCTGGGGCAGTTTCTCGGCCCCAGGATGGGCTTAGATCCAGGCCCGTCTGCCTTGCCCACCCCCGGGCGTTACTCCCTGTGGCCTCGGTGTAATACGAGGGCTGTGTGTGCACGTCCCATGCTGCCTGCCCCCCGATGCAGCCCGCAGGGTGGGGCCGTCTGCTCTACCAAGCCCCCAGCCCCGGACGTGGCTTGCAGGCACACAAAAAGGTCTGCTGAATGAATGAATGGAGACCCTCCCAGAGAGGTCGGCCGTCAGAGCCTCAGTTTGCCCACCTGCAAAGCTGACAGGAGCAGTGTTTGTTGTGAGGGTCGAATGTGCCCTCTGCGTGGCTTCTGCCAGTGTCACCTCGCCCGCCACGGGCACGAGCTCAGACCACGGCCAGAGCGCGGCGTGCTGGCCGGCTCAGGACAGCTGAGGGCGCCTCGAGGAAGCAGGGAGTGCCATCCGCAAGCGTGGGTCGTCCCGGCCACGGGCCGAGCGTGGACGAGGCTCCTGAGAGGCGCCGAGGCCAGGGCTCCGTCCGGGCTGCGGGGCCCCCACCCAGGATGGGCCACAGCCCCGCCCTGAGCGTCCGCCTCTCTGTCCTCGAGCCAGACTCGTGTTGCTCCCTGCAAAATGACTTGGCACCCGGCATGCTGGAACAAGACAGCGCCGTGCTTCCCCGCTGGGCTGGGTTCCTTCCGAATGGAAGACAAATGCATTTTAATTTGTTCTAACTTGACACAACTCCCACCCCCACCCCCCACCTTGAGAAATTGGGTCACCAAGCAACGAAGTCCTTAGCTGGCTCAAAATCACAGTTTTGGTTTTTTTTTCCCCCATAATGTGGCTCTTGTGCCTTTGATCGCACTGGAGGCTCCCGCAGGGCTGACCCTTTGGACACCTGGTCCGGTGCTCAGAGAGTTCCAGAAACGGGCGGGCTTTGGGGAGCTGCACGGCAGCACAGGGACAAGGCTTTCTACCCCACCCCCCCGGAGCTGAAAGAGGGCTCTGAGTAGGGGGGTGGCCTCCAGCCTTGCACTGCAGGGGAGCTGGGGGCAGGGTGCAGGGCGGGGGCTTGGCCCTGGGCCCTGCGGCGGGCTTGGTGTGGCCCCAGGGCTGTGGGGACACGGTGCGTCAGGCCGTCGTGCCAGGGCCCACGGGAGCTCACTGCTCCCTCCTCGTTTCTTGGGAGATCTTCCTCATCACACCTTAATGAAGACAGGGCCGCTGGGGCTTCGGGGCTGAGCTCGCCGGCTTAATTGCTCCTTGCTCCCGGCTCTGCCCCCCGCGCGTGCCGTCCTCCAGCCTCCCGCCTTGGCTCCAGGCCTGGCTCTGCCCCGTCCACCTCCCACTTTGCTGCACCGAGCGTCAGCCCTCCACCGATGGGCTCAGCTCGTCGGCTCATGCGTCTGTCTGTGCATCCACCGGTCTGCCGTTTACCTTTCCGCCCATTTCCCCGCCCATCCGTCCATCCTTCTGTCCTTGTTTCTGTCTGTCAGTCCGCCCGCCCACCGCCGTCCAGC
>CM053615.1:74896188-74908555 GCA_028646535.1 Procyon lotor
CGAGGAGGGCTTCCTGGAGGATGGACGTCTGAACTGAGATCCTGGAGGCCCGTGTCCTGGGCCAAGCCGGTTCTCCCCATGGCGTCTCCCGATGCGTGCGGGGGAGGCCACACAGAGAAGTCTGCGTCGCCCGCCCGCCCGCCCGCCCACATGGGTGGCGCCACCAGCCTGCCCACGAGCCATCTGCCTCTTTCATTCCCCGGGCGAGCGCGCCGGAGCCCGTGGGCTGCCCGGCTCCCGGCACAGTTGTCAGCGGCACACGTGGGCCCCGGACTCCTGCCCCGAGGAGCCTAGAAGGGGGGGTCTCTCGCCCTGGTGGAGACGGGGCTGGGCCTGGAGAGCCCCGCGGCAGCAGAGGGCGTATCCTCCAGGTCCGTCAGGGGCACCACACTGGACAGTTTACGAGGTTCGTTTCTGTGGCCGTCCTGGGAGGTGGCAAGGTGGCCACCGCGGCTGCCTCGCATAAGTGGAAACAGGATCCAGGGAGCAGGTGGCTTGTCCCCGGCACACAGTCCTTAGGGACAGGCCTCAGGCTTCTGCTCCGTGGCACACGTGATCTGTGCAGCCCGGGCTGGGGGGTGGAAGGCCTGGCCGTAAGGGGGGTTTGGGGGGAGGCCAGGGATGCAGGGGCATGGGTGGGAGGGTGCCCCAGGGTAGGAGCGATGAGCCCTGCACCCTGGCTGAGCCTCTTACACGCACGTGTGTGTATGTGTGAGCACGTGCTCCTGAGACACACATGGGACCCTCCCTGCAGCTGGGACAGGCTCACTCGGTGCTCACTCACTATCCGCAGAAGGGCTCAGCCATTCATGGTTGAGCTCCTACTGTGTGCTTGACCCTGGCCCCGTGGCCAGTCTCCGGTGGATTTCTCCCCCGTGGGGCTGTGTCCTTCTCAGTTGTGGGTCCCGCGTATTGTAGGGTGTGCAGCAGCGACCCTAGATGGCAGGGACGCGTCCCCACGTATGACATCCAGCCGTCTGCAGACGTTGCTGAGTGTCCTCTGGGGAGGGCAGGATGCCTGTTGAGAAGGGCTGACTTATGGCGGTGGACAGAGCCCCCCCCCCCCTTCCTGGAGCTCATAGTCCGCGGGGGAGACGGGGACAGTCTGCTTGAGTCGCGGAGGGGCGGCAGGACAGGCAAGAGGAGGACCCTTGGTGGTGGGGCTAGCCCGTGTGGGAGTCCCAGAGATGGGGTCCCGGGCATCTGGGGGAGGATGGAGCCCCCGCTGAGCCGGGGAGGCCGGGAGAAGGGCCCGGGGAGTCAGGCACAGTGTCTTGCCCAGGGAGGGACCCTCTGTCTGGAGGGCGGCGGCTTGCCTTTTCCGTCCCTTGCCGGCTTTGCCTCTGTGCTCAGAGGCACCTGCCCAGCTGCCGCAGGCTGAGGGCAGCCAATTGTCTCCAAAAGGTGGAAATTCAAGGCTCAGACCCAGAGCGTCATTAAAAAGGACACAAAGCAGAAAGGCTTTCCATGGGGGGGTGGGGGGGCGGGTCCTACGTCTGCTGGTCCCCCTGCCAGGCAAGGGCCGGCTTCATTCGGTGGGAGCGGGTGTCTTCTGGCTGCGGGCAGGCATCTGGGGTCTCCGGGCAGCCCCTACATGTGGAAGGAGCTCAGAATCGGGGTCCTCCTGAGCTGGGCCCAGCACTGTACGGGCCCCCAGGTCAGAGGCAAGGTCTCCTGCCAAGACCACCCTGCTGACAAGTAGATGAGTCTGATTTGAACCCAGCTCTGCCACCTGCCCCTTGCCCTCCACCCGTGGCCCTGACAGAGCTGTGGGCCACTCCCCAGACTCCCGCCCTCACGGCTGCCGGCCAGGAGTCCCACCGTCTGCCTCTGCCAAAGCTCAGACTCTCTCCTGCACCAGCCATTGCTCCCCGTGCTCCCCGAACCCTCTGTGTCCCTGCATGGGTCACCCCCTAGCCCCCCACCCCCCAACTTTTCTCGACCTGCCCTCGTGGCTGGGGAGATGGCTGAAACCCTTCCAGAGACCCTTGCTTGGTGCTGGACGGTGCAGGGGCTTGGGAAGGATAGCTTTCCTTGCCGTGTGCCAGGACGGGGGTCCGGTGCAGGAGGAAAGCAGGGCTGTTTGCCCAAAATTGTTAAGGAGGTCAGCACGCAAGACCAGAACGTGGACGCGAGTGGGGGGACACGTGGCCGCCTGTCCCCGGAGCCCGCCCTGCCCTGGGCTCATGTCCTTAACACACCTCTGGGGCCTCTTCCAGGGGCTGGAGGGCAGCAGCAGACCCATCCTGTGGTTGGCGTGGGACCCACTGCTCTTGAAACCCAAGCACAAAGGGTCTGGACCAGTGGCCGTGAGGGTGATGCTCAATGGACACACAGATGGGAAGGAGGGTGGGGCTGATGTTTCCTCGACCCCATGCATGATGTCAGGGGTCCCTGCGGTGTTGACACAGGGGCTGAGGCATGGGAGACAGGAACAGGGTTTGGGTTCACACGGGCTCAAGACCGTCTCTGCCACAGAGAGCCGTGGGGCCGTGAGCCCCGTGAGCCCGTGAGCCCCGTGAGCCCCAGGTCGCCGGAGCCCTTCGGACCTCAGGCTCTTTGTCAGGGAAACGGAGGCTTGACCGGTCCTTGCATCAGGAGGCACTGAGGACAACACTAGGAGCTGGGGCAGGGTTCCGCTGGCTCTGGGGAGGAGGCCGCCCCCAGAGCCAAGTCTGCGCTGGAAGGGGCCGACTTCCAGGCCGCACCCCCCCTCAGGCCCCAGATCCACAGGAGCTCTTCTCTGGACAGGACCTCCTGCTCCTTACAGCTCGATGGTCATATTTATTTTATTCTACGGCTTTGATCTATAAAATGCCTCTGTGTGCCCAGGAAAATCGTCCCAGAAGGGGTTGGCTCCTGCCTCACGTTTTAGTAGTGAAATATGTCGTTTACACCTTTCATGGGCTGGCAGTAATATTTAACTAGAGAGACCCATTGACCAGAGGTCAGTGGCTCGGTGTGTCTCTCCTGGGACACGGGGAGAGGCATGGCCAGGGGCACATGCCCAGCCCTGTGTCCAGAGATGGCCGGCTGGGGCAGGGGCCGGGTGGGCAGGGTAGAGGAGGACCGACTGGGGCAGCAGGCTGCACGGGATGGGGCCGTGATGGAAATAACACCATGTGGGCCCGGGTTTCTCAGGTATCCTGTCCTCTCTCCACTGGGGCAGATGTCCCTGCTCCCTTTGTCTTGGGGCTTCCAGACCCTCCTCCTGGGCCCTGGTCTAGCAGGTGCCGGGCACAGGATGGATGTCTAGCTCTGCTGTGGGACTCTGTCCCTGTGATGGGACCACGACGCACTTCCACACTCAGAGCCTGCCTCGCTGTCGCTCCTTCCTCCGAGCGGTCTCAGAAACACGCGATTGTCCCAGGGTTCACACACAGGCTCGGCAGACCCTGAGCCATTCACCCTCTCCAGAGCCCCAGGAGGTGAGGAGGGGTGAAGGCTAGGCCAGTGGGCATGGGACGCTCCCCTGCGACACAATGACAAGGGCAGCTTTGGCCCAGATGTGGGTGGGACGCACTGTGGTCTCCATGGCCCTGTGCTCAGGACTCAGGACCAACTTGTGGTCCCAGGAGGAATCTGCTCGGAGCTTCAGCGACTTCCCTCCCCCTCCCCAAAGTCAGGCATCGTCGGGGAAGGCACAGTGTTTAGGACCCTGGATGTTGGGCAACAAAGGACAGTGACTTCTGGGGAGTGGAAGCAAATGGGGGAGCCCCCGACTATGCCCACTCGTGTCCTTGATGGAGTTTCCAGGCCGTGGGCCCAGGAGACCAGGGCACCTGGAGCAGGCGGAGAGAGGGGGAGAGGGCACGTCGTGGAGGAGGTTTGCAGGGGCTCCTGGCGCCTTCATCTGAGCGCCAGTCACTGGGTGCACATGAAGGTAGCTTCCAGGACCTGGGAGAAGACCACTGTCCGAGGGATGGGAGCAAACAGCCCTGGGAGCCGACACAGAGAAGAGAGGGGCGAAGCACCTGTTCCCACCAGCCAGCAGGGGAGCCTTGCAGTTTGCAGGTCGTCGGGCGCAGCCCTTAAAAGGGTCTCGCCTCAGTCATGGGGAATTACAGATCTGATTAAGCACCATTCCGGTCCTTTATCCTGAAGCCGAAAAGCAAGAACAAAGGGTTCAAAGTGTTTCAAAGTAAGTGCATCCCGAAACAAAGCTCAAGACTATTGATATGAACAAAAAAGCTTCAGCACCCAAAAAGGGGTGCTTCATGATGCTGGGCATTCGACAAGAAGTGACCAGGCACACAAGAGGCAGGAACATATCCCCAAGCAGGAGAAACCCAGTCTCCGATACCAACCCAGGACCCCCCCGCCCAAGGCATTAGGGTTGGCGGACGGGGTGTGAAATCCGCTGCCGGGACGGTGTTCCAGGCGTCCCAAAAGCCAGGGGAGAAGCAGCAGCACAAGCAGGGGAAGCTATGAAAGGCCAGGATCAGACTCCCTGCAAAGTGCGGTGTCTGAGATGAGAAACACACCGATGGGATTCCGCATTGCAGAGAAAAGATGAGTGAACTTGAAGACATAGCAGCAGCATCGAGACGGGACCCAAGAGCTGTTGGAAATACCAGCAGCTCATTGGGAAGCTGGGGATCCACGTTCGGTACCCAGACACGTGCCACGGGGTCCCCGAGGGAGAGGGAGGGACGGGAGCAGGAGACAGCTGGGGAGATCACCGCCCATAAGTGTCCACGTTTGCCGCAGCCGTGACCCCACAGATTCGGGATACTCGGCGAGCCCCGGGCACTGGAGCTCGAAGAAACCCCAGCCAGACACATCACAAGCCCGTCACTCAAGCCTGTGACACCAGGGCGAGTGAGATGGGCAGCCGGGCAGCCGGAGGGAGGCACGGGCCAGGAAGAGGGGATTGGTTGTGGAAACCAGGAGGGAGGGCAGAAGTCGCGGCCTGGAGTCCCTGCCCAGCGAGGCTCCGTCAGAGACGAAGGTGACAGGAAGGCCGTCTAGGTGCACAGAGCAGAAGGGGCCGGTCGCCAAGGGGCTGACCGCAAGGAGCCCCGAGGCATCGTTCAGGAAGAGGACTGGTGTCCAATGGGCCCGGGAGCCAGGATTGCACAGGGCAACGCACTACGCGTGTGTCTACTCTCCCCATGGCTTAGACCAGCACTAGGTGCTGCCAGGGGCCCAGCCGTTTCCACATTCCGTTTCCACAAAACCCCATGGGGCAGGCTCCATTCCTTTCTCCGTTTTACAGATAAGGAAACCGAGGCTCGAGGGGCAGAGCAGGCACCGGCCCAGGGTTGAATCCAGCCCCTTCCACCCCCGAGTCGCACTGCTCCCTGCTCCTCCTGCGTCAAACCCACCCTTTCTGTCCCCTGGGTCCCCCATCTGGGGCAGCATCCCCTCCTCCCCCTGAGCTCGAACCCCCCGGGTCTGGCTGGGGCACAGGCGGGAGGCCAGGCCCCTTCCTTCCAGGCCCCTACCCTGCCCTTTGTGGCACCCCCAGAGCCTCACCTCTCCGGAACCTCTAGGAGATGAAGGATGGGCCGGCTGTTGCCGTGGAAACCACGCATCACTTACTGATGGCCTGAGGACGTCGTCGTCGCTCAGGCTGGCAGAGAGCAATCTGCAGGTGTTGGTTCCCTCGGCGCCTCTGCCTCTGCCAAACGCAGGCTCTGCCCACAGACCCTTCGGGGCTCAGGGTGGGGACCGGGCGGCTGGAGGGCTGCACTCCTTGCTCCTCACCTGCCCGTGCTTTAGTCATACACCGGGTCCCTGGGGGCAGGTCGGACCCCCACCTGCGGGCCTGGGTGCACTCGGCGCCCCAGGGTCCGTCTCTGTGTCCCCCAGACCGTCTGGCCGCCTGTACCCCGCCCGCTCCATGGGGTGGATTGGCTCACGCGCCTCTGTTTGTTTCCAGCCCCGAGAGCGTGTGTTCACGTGGAAAACCGAGGCACGGGCGAGCGAGCCGGGGAAGGGATAGTGGCCAGCCGTCAGCGCCCGGCCAGAAATAAGCGTGCCCTCATTCGGCACACACGCTTCCAAGGAAGTTTAGATAAAAATAAATGCATGTGGAACGGGTTTATATAATTTTTAAAATTGTGGTGGAATGCAGATAACACCAAGTATACCGTTCTGGCTATTTTTAAGTGTAGTTCCGTGGCATCGGGCTCGTTCCGTCACTGGGCTCCAGGACTCCCCACCTTCCCAGACTGAACCCCGTCCCCGTTACACTTGGCCCTCGCCGCCCCCAGCTCCCCGCCCCCACCCTCCCGCGTCTGTGGCTCCCACTCCTCTGGGTAACGCCTATAAATGGAATCCTACGGAATTGGGTCTCTGGAGACTGGCTTACTTCACCGAGCACAATGTCCTCAGGTTCGTCCATGTTGTCCCAGGATTTCCTTCCTTTCAGAAGCGCCATCATATTCCACTGTAGGGGTCTATCCGTTTCATGTGTCTGTCGTCCCTGGGTGGGCGTGTGGACTCACCGCGGTCTTATTGGAAGAGCCGGGCCAGGGAATGTGGGCCTTCCGTGCCTTCTTACCCTTCCTGGCAAAGCTGCTCCCCGACCTGCTCCTGTCCATGCCCTGGACTTCTCTTGTGCCGTCTGGCCCCACAGTCACACGCCTCCTCTGGACATTCATTCATTGTCAAGCCCTTGCGGGCCCCTCTAGGCGGGATGCAGGGGCTTTTGGGGGGCCATCTGTGGATGCTCTAAGCCCTGCCTGGTCTCCCCCACACCTGCTGCAACAGAGCCTGGGAGAAGCAAGGAGCAGAAACGCGCCCTGGATGGGTGCCTTGCACCCGTTGCTGGGGGCCCCCGTATGGGTGTGGGAGGCCCCACCTCTGAGGATCTCTCACCTGTGGGGCATCTCTCCTTGACAAGGGGAAGCCTGCCGGCTGGCCCCCTACCATTATCCCTTCTCCTGAGGTCACCTGGCCACTCCAAGTGGTCCTTGTGGGAAGGGTCTCTTTTGAGATGACCCAAGCCCAGCTCCCTTCCTGGAGCAGCCCAATCAGGTCCTTGCTCCAGACGAGGCCGTGTGACCCTGCCGCATGCAGGGTGGACTCCTTACTCTCCATCACAGGGATACTCCAGCCGCAGCCCCAGCCTCGGTCAGCTCAGGTGTGGGTGCCCCCCCTGGGGTCCCCTGGCTTGACCCTCAGTGACAGGGGGAGGACCCACGTCCTTGCCCGAGCTGGGGAGGCAGGACACAGCACACAGCAACGTTTTCTTCAGGGAAACGCTGGTCCTGCTCTCCCGACCCACGGCAGACTCCTGATGTCCTCTGACAGGGTCGGAGGTGCGGGAGGGCAGGGCTGGCCCCCCGGCTGGAGGGCGTGTGGACCGCTTGGAGACTGTCCTAGTGGGTCCCAGATAAAAACTCAGCTGCTGGTTCTCAGCTCCAGGCACACGTTGGAAGAGGTGACGTCCCGCCAGGAAAGGGGTCACGGCACTAGCCTGCCTCGGAGGGAGCCTAACCCAAGAGTGGGCAGGACGGCTGGGGTCCATGGCGGAGACCGCATTTGGGGCACAGCAGGGCCAGACAGCAGTCACCGTGCAGGGAGAGCCAATAGGGGAGCAGCCAAGCACCTGCACACACGCCTCCAGGGTCAGCAGATCCAACAGGGACCCGGCCACTCGGATGGACGTGTGCCTGTGGCTCTGCCTTTGGCGTTGTTTACCTGCACGGGACTAGTTGTTGTGGAGCAGCGGGCGCTGGGGAGCGGGGGACAGTCTGTGTCCGTGGCCACGGCATGGCTGGGGCTGAGCTCGGCAGGCTCCCCGGCCAGCCCCAGGGCGGGGAATCAGGCAGCCACGCCACCGTGCTGTGCTCAGTAGCGGGGTGACAAATGGATCTGCAGAAGGGAAGTTAGGGGTCTTCAGGGAACCCAGCAGATATTTTTTGCAGGGAAAGAGCCATAAATCGGGGCTGTATTTAGAGCTATTAGTGCCTAACTCATGCACCAGTCGGCGTGCCTGTGCCGCACTGGGGCTGCGGGGGGAGGGGGGAGGGTGTGGAAGGGCTGCTGCCGTGAGCAGAAAGGGGGATGGAAATCCTGTGCGGGAGTGGGGGCTGCACGCCCTCCTGCCCTGTGCGGAGCTGAAGGTGAACATCAGGGTCGCTGTCCAAGTGTGGTGGTGGTGCGGGGAAGGGGGCCGGGGATCCCAGACCCAGACATGTGCACAGAGCCATACAGGGAGCCCCTGGGGCCCCCCGCCCCACACCGCCGGGTCCTCCACAGACCCACAGAGGCACGCAGTCAGGTGTGGATATCCTGGGATGCTAGGACAGGGGACCGGCCACCTGCAGCCCCGGGGCCTGGGGGTCCTTCTGGCTCATCGGGGGCCGCGACAGGTGGAGGGCCCTGGCCTGGCGGAGCTGCTTTGGTCAATGACTTGTGCTGCCGATTCTTTGTTCTCTTCCCATTCAGAGGTGGCATCAATGTCCAGCCGCCTGGGGTCTGGGTCGGTCCCCCTCGACTTGCTTGGCCCCCAGAAGGCAAAGATCGCCAGGTTGTAGGACTTCAACCTGAGATGTGGTCCTCAGAAGCCCTGGGCTCCCCCTTGCTCTCGAGGCCTGAACCACTGCTCTGCAGCGGAGACCCCACGGCCAGGCCCCAAGACTCACGGGGAGAGGCACCCCAGAGGTAAGCCACCTTATGGCTCAGCCAGGGGAGGCCTGGAAAGGCAGGAGTGAGGACCGATCCTTGAGGAGCAGAATGGTCATTGCATCCGCTCATCCTCTGTGGGAGGAGATCAGCCGAAGGTTAGAACATAAAGGGACTCATGGACAGCGGCAAGTGGCTTGGCTAGTTGGCCTGTGGCCTGAGGGAAAAGACTTCGAGATTGGTGTGAAGTGTCCAGGCAGTACCTAGGTACTTGGTTAAACACCATGCTGGGCGTGTCTGTGAGGGCATCTCTGGATGGGATCGCCATTCAAATCCACAGACTGAGTGAAGCCGATGGCCTCCCCGATGAGGGTGGGCCTCGTCCAATCAGTTGAAGGCCTGGCTAGAACACCAGATGGGGTGAGGGAGAATGGGCTCTCTGTCTGACTGCTTCAGCTGGAACATGGGTCCCCTCTGGTGCTCAGGCTGGAACTTATACCACCAGGTCTCCTGGGCTCGTGGGACTTCTCAGCCTCCCTAGCCAGATGGGCCAATCCTTAGCTATCAATCTGTCAATCATCTCTCTGTCTCTCTGTCATCGATCTGGCTACTTGTCCTATTGGTTCTGTTTCTTGGGAGAAGCCTGCCCAGTATGGCCAGGAACAAGGAAGTCTGGGGGATAGGCGTGTGGGGAGAGAGGGCCGTGGCTCCAGGTGTCCCAAGTTAAAGCCAAGAGAGGGGCCTCGACAGCTAGGAAGACAGTGTGACTCAGCGAGGGGATGTCACCCAGCACTAGCAGGGGGGCCACAAGGACAGTGGCTGCTGCGGTGGAGAAGGAGGCTACCTCGGGCCCAGGAAAGATTCAGCTGTGGCTGCCACTCAGCGTCCAACCAGCGGGCAACAAAGGCGGGGGAGGATCCCTGGAGAGGCACCTGCTCCCTGGGAGGCTAACGGGCCGGTGGTAGCTCGGGCTGGCTGTCAGGAGCTCAGCTGAGCTGCGGGGTCACGTAGCTGAGAGAGGGAAGCCAGAAGGAAGGCAGCAGCATTCTCGAGTTAATTTGCTCCCAGCCAGGGTGTAAGGTGAGGCCACACCAGAGAAGGCGCCCGCTCCCTTGGTCCGTTTTCCCTGTGGACGGGTGCACGTGGGGGGCTCAGGCTAGGCTTCGGCTGAAGAGCTGGGGGACAGGAAAGCCCTGAGTCTTAGTGGAGGGGAAAGCGTCCTGAGGCCCCCCACGAGGATGTCTGGGCCCAGGGGCCTGCAGAGGACCCTGCCCAAGGCCCCCTGAGAGTGCCCCGAGGGGAAGTGGGGACAGAAGCAGAAATCAGCAAGATCAGGCCAGCGGAGTCCTGGCCGGCAGCCCACTCCGAGGGCGCACCTGCTGGCCTCTGTTGCAATAAGACCCAGTCGGATGGTCTGTCCCTTCTCCGGCTCCAGGCCCTGGGCTTTGTGCTGAAGCCCTAGGGCCCGGATAATGGGGTGGGACCCACAGCCGAGGATTTGGCTGGTTCTATCCTGCCGCATGATGTTTCCCCAGCAAGGGACTCCTGACATAAGGGGACCATCTTGGGCCTCCAGTCAGGACTAAGTAGAGTTATAGAAAGTATAAATCTCACTATTTTGGAGCACTTTCTGTGTGTTCTGCCCTGTGAAAGCATTTTCTATTCACTGTTTTCTCTGTCCCTCTTTCTTCCTGCCCAAGCTTGAGGCCCTTGGGGGCCCCAGAGAGGTGATGCGGGCGGTGGGGGTATTGAGACCCCTCTGGGGCTCTCTTCCTCGGAAGCACAAGGTGACAGGGCTTCACCTGGGAAGCAGGAGGCCGCCCTTTCCCAGGGGCGGGGGTGAGGGGGCTCCAGGGGAACCAGCAGATCCCCCAACTCCAGGCTCCAGGGAACCCCCTCCCAGCCTGAGTCGGGGGAAGGGGCTCTCAATTAATGTTGAAACTGAGGGGTTTCATCAGACAAGACAGAATATTTTTTAAAAAAAGTATTTTGGACAGAGTTTAGATTTATAGAAAAGTTGCAAAGACTTCCTGCCCTGATGGGTCACAGGGCGCTTAGTCACAGCCAGGACACCCACCCTGAGTCCTTTTCCTGGTGGCCTTTTCCAGGATGCCATGCCCATTTAGCTGCTGAGACTGATAGGGACTGTGACCTGCCCGGAGCTGCCCTAGAGAGCCTGCCTCCGGTAGAGAAGGCAGGACTCTGACCTGGAGGGGCGGGGCTCTGACCTCATGGGGGCGGGCCCTGACCACATGGGGCGGGGCTCTGACCTGAGTGGGCGGGGCTGGTTGCAGGTGGATTTCAGGGTTTACTGCGCCCAGTCCCCTCACTGACCCGCCTGATGCCCACGCCCGCCTGATCCAGAGCCCCCTTAACCCATAGCTGTCCTGCTCTGATGGAGGTACGCGAGTCAGTGTGCGGGGGGTCGGGGGAACTGGGCAGCGGGGGTCTGATATCCTGGGGCAGGCCACAGAGAGCTCACTGCAGTCGCCCACGCTGGCAGGAGGGAGCTTGTACTCTGGGGCCTGAGATGCTCCCGGCCTCTGTGGTGACTCACCTGGTTGACTCGGGCCCTCGGACTTCGCCCTGGAAGTCCCCTGTTGGGGGGAGTGTCCAACTTTGACACTGTCCGAACGCATATTTCAATAATGACCCAGGTTACAAGCCTTCAGGGTCTTACAATTGCATTATTAAAAAGAACTCTCAGAAGGCGCCTAAAATGCATCAAAGTACTCAATATTCCACATCTGATCATAATTAAAAGTAAAAAATACAGCCCAGAAGGGGGCTGCGTGTGACAGATTTGCTGCATGGGGCTAATGGGAGTATTATTAATGCGAGGAAATTGCCGGAGACAAGCTTGGCAGGACGCCCAGTCTCAGTGTGTGTGTGGAGGGCTAGGGGGCCGGTGGCCATGAGCACTGCTGACCCCCAGGCCAAGCTGAACAGAGGCTCTGAGCCCCAAGCTCCGCCTGGCCCCTACTCTGGGGACCCAGGGCCTCTGTGCTGACCTGGAATGGGGGTCTCCATGATGGTGTGATGGGCAGCCTGGAGGAGGGTACCCAGGTGGGGAGACGGGTGGTGGCGGATGCTGGGCCACACTGCCCAGGGGCCCTGGAGTGGAGCCCTGCATTCCCCTGCTGTTGCAGGGGCTGGCGGTCAACAACGGCCCTCAGGGGACCTTCTGCAAACTGGCCCTTGGCCGAAGAGAACAGCCCGGACCCCACTCCACCTATACCAGTCTGGATGCTGGCTTCTTCTGCATCCGGACTGATGCAGGTGGAGTGTGGACGGTCTGGGCCCCGTGCCCAGGCCTGGGGGTGCTCTGAGCACCTGCAGGATGAGTGGTGGCCTGGGGTCAAGATGGTGTCAAAGCTCAGTTCTCTGGGGATCCTGCCTCCTCCCGCCCAGGGGCTCCCCCCCACCCCTACTGAACCTCCTGCACACCCATCTCTGACTCAGGGACGGCGTCCCGACAGCGGACCTGTGGCGGGGGGATGGAGCCATCCTGGGCCGCAGTGGGGTCGGCATCTGGTTGGTGTCTCGGGGTCGGCTGCAGGGAACAGGGCTCAGGAGGCACCCACCTTACCTGATCTCTGCCGCCGACAACAGGGCAAGGGGGCACGGTGGCTCGTTTCCATGGGGCCCATCTCAGGCACCCCGTGCTCAGAATGAGCTTGCCTCTCTCCTCATAAGCCCAGCGTGGCTGCCTGGTATCGGCTTCCCCATCCCAGCTCCCACGTGCTGGGTGGACAGTGCCGATGCCGGGACAAGTGGCCTTGTTATCTCT
>CM053615.1:74909055-74933816 GCA_028646535.1 Procyon lotor
AGCCCAAGGGGGTCGTGCCTGGTTCCCAGAGCCTTGCCTTCCTGCCCTGGGCGCCGGCTACACCCTCCGCACCAGGCGGAGTGATGCTCATTCCTGGGCCGTCTGCCTGTAAGGACGCCCCATGCGGCTCCTGGTGTTTCTCTGACCCGTTTCCCCAGCTGTGATTTCAAAGAAAGTGTGCTCTCTGCCGGCGGGGAGGGGGCACAGGAGGAGGGTCGGAGGCTCAGACACACTGAAGTTGCTGCTTTGGGGATAGACAGGGGCCACGAGCCAAGGAAGAGGAGGTTTCCAGAATGGGGAAAGGCAGCGTGGGAGCGGGCCCCGTGACACCCATTTCAGACTCCCAGAACCACACGGGATTCAGGTGCGTGGTTCTGAGCACGCAGTCTGTGGTTGTGTTGGGGCCACAGGGAGGAAGGCAGGACGTGAGGGGCAGGGCACCCAGAGGGGGCCCTCGCCTCCTTCACGGGGCATTGGGCAGTCGAGGATGTTTCTGAGCCCCGGTGACCTGGGACCAAGGGGCAAGGACAGCAAGGTGGCAGGATTGGAGCAGGAGGCGATGGGGCCCCAGCCCAGTCCCAGGAGAGAGGCTGGCGCCGGGAGCAGGGTCTAGAGCTGGGCTTGTTTCCGGGACTTGCTGGCCGAGCTGGAAGGCTGACCTTGGGCCGTAAGGGGGAGGGGCCCTAAGCAGCCCCTGAAGGTCATGCTGTAGGAATAACAGAGGGCGTGGAAGGAAAAGTCAGGGGTCTATTCATCCACATTGACTGTGATACCCGTTGGATCTCAGGGGACTGTGTGTCCAGGAGGAGCCTGGGTACGAGCACAGGGGGCTGGGGGAGGGTCGGGCTGGGGTGAAGGTTGTCCAGTGGTCCAGTTGGGCAGGATCTCCCAGAGAGGGGTGGTAGTGGAGCCCCGGGGCCCTCCACCACCTCGGTCCACCAGGAGGGCAGGGAGGGAAGGCCGGCGAGGGTACTGAGGGGGGCCCCCAGGAGGTCAGACAGAAGGGGGACACCTGCTTCCTGGGCCCCCACAGAGCTGTGACCCAACAGCGCCCTTCCCCATCTGGGTAAGGAGCCGGAGTCCTGGGTGGGCCCTCCCCGTCCACCCCCCGAGGGCATGCAGGGTCCCCGCCAGTCTGGGTTGGCTCCTCTGCCCTGGTCTGGGGATCCGTTATTTTCCTGGCCATCTCCTTCCCCAGGACTGTGTCCCTTTGTCCTCAGGACACTTGGAGGATGAACCCTTGTAAGGTCCCCTCTTAGCAGACCTTAGAGGAAGGACGTCATCGGCCAAGATCAGACCAGGGCTGTGCGGTCCACGCCCGCATGCGGCCGGCGAAGGCAAGCGTGTGAGGGAGGCGGACGGGCGGTCCAGCCCCAGAGAGAGGGAGAAGAGCAAGGAATGTTCCGCACTAGTATTGGCTGCACCCGGGGCCCCTGTCAGCACTTGTAAGGCTCGGGCTTCAGAGACCTGCGGCCTGGTCCCTCGGGTGCCCTCCCCACGGAGGGGAGACTCCATCTGCACAGACGGGGCTCTCTTCTAAGGGAGGCCCGCACGCGGTCGTGGGTGTTTACATGGCCCGGCCCCTTTTGGTCTCACGGGGGTGGATCGTTCCCTTGCCAACCGCCCAGGAGCCGGCCCGCGCTCCCCACCGCACCCCTGCGTGTGAGCCCGGCCCCGGTCGTCTGAGTGCCCAGGTGAATCCAACACGGGCTTCCGCTGGACAGCAGCCCTGTGGTCTGTCCCCAGCACGCCTGTCCCACCCCTGTCGGGCGGACGGTGCCCAGCCTAGGGTCCCGGGTCCAGCTCCGTGCTCGGCACCAAGTAGACAAGTACATATTCATTTGTTCACCCACGAATTTGAGGGCCCACTACGTGCCACGCATGTCTATAGAAAGAGCAACAGAATGAATGAACGCCGGGCATACAAAGTCTGGTTCATTTCTCCTCCCCCGCCCCTCCCCCGCCCCGGCCTATCTGGACGAGTCTGGGCCTCGGTTTCCCCCTCTGTAAAATCGACTCCATCACACTCAGTTGCCCACCGCATTGGCCCTAAAAACACCGAGCCCGGCATTGCTCCGTGGCGCCCGGTGTCGCTAAAAACCCCGGCGCTGGTACTTGGGGCCGCGGTGTGCAGCGACCTGGGGGTCCCGCCAATCTCCGGCCAGATGCTCCCGTCGTCGTCGTCAGACCTTCAGATGTCCTTCTCTGCATCTCGCAGCCCCGCCGGCCCCACACTCCCGCAGAGCAATCTGCTCCCCGTCATCTCTTTAAATATTTACGTGGGCCTGATGCAACGCCCGGCTCTGATGGCCCGACCTGGCACGTGGGCCCGGCGGCAGGCTTTCAGAGCTTAATTTTAATATTTTGTTGGAGGAAAATTGACCCGGGGAGAAAGCTGAAGCTTTTAAGGCATTACGATGCCGAAGAGCTTGGATAGAGCCAGCAGGAATTTCACTTAAGAGGAAAAGGTGTTTTTGCTTTTCCAAACCCTCCCCTGGGCCCATCCCCCCTGCACCTCTGCAGAGGGGGGGCGGTGCTGCGGCGGGGGGCCTGTGAATGAGCCCCTGGACCGGAGGAAGGGAAAGCAAGGAGGGACTCCGCACTTGGCTCTTCGGAGGGGCTGCCGAGGGCCTGGGCTGGCAAGGCGGGGGGTGGGGTGTTTTGGGGTGACTGCGCTGCTTCTCTGGGAGCTGGAGCCGGGGCTTCCTGGAGGAGAGGGCCTCCCTCGGAGGACCATCGCTGGCCCACCTGTCTTCTGCAAAAGCAGACAGGAGTGGATGTCCAGCAGCCCGGGGTCCGGTGCCTGGACCACACCCTGGCCCTTCGCTCTTAGGACGTGGCTCAGGACAAAGGACGTCACCCCCGGCAACTCAGTTTCCTTATCTGGAAACAGGGGAATCAGTGTCCGCCCTGCTGGCCCCACGGCAGGGCGAGGGGGACCGGAGGAGTTCAGAGGTTAAGGCTGGGCAGAGGCGGCGGTGCGTCCTGGGTCTGCCGTCCCTCACAGCCCGTGTGTGACCCTCAGCTCGCGGCTTGCGTGGGTAAAACGGGGCTGGTGACAGTGGTCACCTTGTAATGTCGTCGAGATCCAGTGAGATACCTCGTGTGAGGTGACACAGCCCCAGGATGCAGACAGGGCTTGGAGACGGTGACACCGCGTGCCCCATGGCTGGTGCGCCGGGAAGGGCGCTGGGAGGCGGCGGCGGGGGTGGGCGGGCCCGTTGCAACGGGAGCCCGAGACCCCCGGCGGCTGTCCCGGACAGCAGCCGACTTCTCCGCCGGCAAGGACGCACCTGCTGACTGGGGATTCTCTAAGTAGCTCTGGGTCAGGGCTGACCTTTGCTTAGCAAATGATTCTTCAAGACGTCGCAAAGCCATTACGCTGAGTTTTCCAGGGTAATAGTGAAAATAGCTTACAGAGCAAACGTCCCGAGAAGCACTTACGAATGTCCAGTTGAAGCACAGATCCCTTAAGTGCTCGCTTCCATAAATTCTCATCTGTCCGTTAGGAAAGTTCTGGAGCCGCACGGAGCCCTTTGCAGCCCACAAAGGAGAGTTGAGGAGACAGGTGACACGTGGCTGGGCTGGGTGACAGAGCAGCATTTCTGTAAACGTCCGGACGCTGCGACGCTCCTGCTGGTCCCTTCGTCCTGAGCCAGTGGCCCTGATGAGCCAGGGTCCTGGGGACGATGCCGAGGCCACACGTGGCCAGTGACACGGCAGCCCCAAGAGGGGACACCCGGCCCCAGCTGCACACTAGCGAGGCCCCTGCTTCTGCCTGTTGTTAATACGATGGTCGGCTTGGCCTGTAAGTGGATTGTACAGCTAACTAATGTGTCTGTAGCTCAGAATTATTTATTGGCTATGATTGCTCTGCCTCGGTTTTCAATACATAATTCATATTTTGGAGATTTCTTATTTTCAGAGTTCAGAGCCGGGAGGAACGAGAAGGCTGGAGTCAAGGCCACATGTGAGTGTCCCCAGCACAGGGAGAGTGAGGCATTGGCTGGGGACGTGGGCTGTCCGCTGCCCAGACGGGACGCGGGTGCTGGCCGAGGAGCCCCGTGTCCCAGGCTTGGGTCCCGTAGCAGACAGACTCTGACCCCCGGGATCAGAGCCCAGGAGGGAGTTTGCTCCTCCTCATCCCCTTCAAATTTCGGAGCTGCTCTCCAGGTGGCCCTCGGAGTGGGGTGGTTCTCAGCAGAGGGGAGGAAAGGATATGACCGAGCCGGAGAAGCCGGGGTCGGATTCGGGAGGCGCTGCCAGCTCTCGGAGGGGAGGTCAGGACCGGTAGCGACCTCTGGTTATTAGAGATGCCCCCCTGCTTTGGACTAGCACTGCCCGTGGCCAGCTTCATGGCAAAGGCTGGGCAGCATGGACCCCGGCATGACTCCTAATCCCTTGATTATAAACCAGTCAATGTGTCCAAAACGCCCCGGGGAGTGCATGTAATAAGAAAGGAGGCTTTGAACAAAATTGCTACCCAGAGATCAAGGAAACTCAGTTTGGAAGGTTTTCTACTAGTGAGGCCGTGAGGCTCACCTCCGATGATGAGAGCGGCCGCAGCCCCACCAGCTCTCGACTCTGGGCTGCAAATACCGGCTTCTGTCATTTGCATTCACTCCGGTGACACCTCGGCCTCAGAAGGACAGCGGGAGCCGCAATAGCTCAGCGAGGATGTGAGCCATGATATTAGGGATGAAAAGGATGCAGTCCCAGGCTGTGAAGGACCGTGGTGGGCAGGGAGCAGAGCGCACGGAATACGAGAGCGTCGCCGGAGCTCAGGGCCAGACACAGACGTGGGACGGGAGGGACCACAGCAAATGCCCCCAAGACGTCTTCATCTGAGCTCCTTGCTCTCCTATGGTCCAGAGGTGGGTGGAGGCGGGGCTGTAGAAATGGGAATAACTCGTTAAGTAATGGGGTGTGTGTGCCTGTGCAGGTGTGAGCATGTGTGTGCTGATGTGTGTGCACTGCGCATGTGTGTACACATATGGGAGCGTGGGTGCACGCAGGTCACATGTACATTGCATCCGTGTGTGCACATGTGAGCACATGTACATTTTGTGTGTGTAAGCATGTGGGCACTGTTTGTACATCTGTACATGTGTAAGCACGTGCACTGTATGCGTGCACGTGTGGTCTACATGCATGCACGTGTGAGCACGTGTGCACTGTGCGTGCATGGGTGTGCTGTGTGCATGCGTGCATAAACATGTGTGTACTGCACACGTGCATGGGTGTGGTTTGTACACGTGCACATGTAAGCATGTGTGTGTACTGTATGCATGCATGTGGCTTGTATGCATGCACATGTGCACTATATAGGTACACACATGATTTGCATGTGTGCACCTGTGCACTGTATATGTGCACATGTATGCGTGTGCACTGTATGCCTGCACGTGTGTGATGTGTGCACAAGAGAATGTGTGCACTGCATATGTGCACAGCAGTGGTTGTGTTTGCACACGTGCGGTGTGTGCACGCCTGTGTGTGCAGGAGCACATGCATGTGGTCTGCGTGCGGCGGACGTGGTGGTGAGATGACAGGGTGATCCATGTGTCTCGGGGATGCTGTCCTCGGGCTCAGTCCCGTGGGAACCCCCACATGGTGTCACGACCCCCAGGCACCCACACTGTCAGCAGGGTTGGCCAGTCACCTTCGGTTACCGGCAGACTTTAGCCTCTGCATAGAAATGCAGCCAGGAAGGGACTTGTTGGTGGAGTCGTGCCGATCCGGGGACACCCGGTACAAGGACAGGGACAGCCCCGCGGTGGGAGTCCGTCCTGAGTGTCCAGCCTTCCCCTGGGCTTCCCAGCCTCTGCACTGTTGATGTCTGGGGGGGCTCTGTTGGGGGCCCCGCTGTGCACCGCAGGAGGGTTTGGGTACCCCAGGACGCACCTGCCATGTGAGTGACGTGTGAGTGACGCCTCTGCCGGGTGTTCCAGCACAGCTCCGCTGGCCCTCACGACTCATCCTCTGCTCTGGACACAGCCCGCTCAGCCCCAGGCTCCAGGCTCCACTGGGGTCAGCCTTTAACCAGACAGGGACACAGATCACTGAGCCGCATGGCTCCTTGCTGGGGCTCCGCTTTCACGCTTCCGGTCTGCCTCTGGGGCACAGGACAGGGAAGAGCAAGTTTGCCCCTCCCCCTTCACTGTTCGGATGCCAATACTATCCCCTCCCGTTCCCAGAGGCCAGCCTTTTGTCCCAGTCTTACCTGTCCTCGGGTTCAGGTCAGCCAGCCGTGCCCTCCGACCCAGCTCGGGGGTCGGGAGCCTGGGGTGCCTACGCTTACTTTGAACCCCTCTCAAGACCTCTGTAGCTTTTGACTTGGGTCCTCTGCCCCCGTGAGGAGGCTGCCCCTCTTGGGGCCAGTGGTCAGGACCACATGGACAGCTGTCACCATCGTCCGTAGGCGACCCGGGCTTCGCGTGTCCCTGCGGTTGTGCGGTCAGAACCCCAGGGTCTGCGTGGTTCCCCTTGGCCTCCCCGAGCGAGCTCCCTGACCCCACGGAGCTCTGTGGGGCGGGAGCCGGGCCCCTGCGCTACCTGGGCAGCCCCAAGTCAGCTGTAAGGGAGGGTCAGGCCGTGCCGTCAGGCAAGACGTTCACCCAGAGAAACGCAGGCCCCGCCAGCGCTGAGAATTTGCTTTAGCGCTAATTCCTCCCAGAGTCAAAGTGGAGCAAAGATGTCGGTAGTTAATTCAATAATTAAAACAAACACCGCTTCCTTTGAAAAGACTCGGTCTCTCCTGGCTGCTGAGCCCAGATTGAGGCTCTGGTGACATATTCTGGGGTCGTGGTGTGGGGGCCCCTAACAGGGGGAGGGGAGGACAGGCAGGGCAAGCAAGGCCTTCGCTCGGGCTGCTCTTGCTCAGTCCTCTGTCGATGCTCTGAGTCTGTGCGATCGGGCCCCTGGAGCATCTGAACCAAGAAGAGGGTCCCCATGGGTCCCCTGTGCCCCGACACATCTCTCCTGGGGAAGTTACACCCCACAGCGTCCCTCGGGGGCGGCGGTGCACCTGCTTCTAACTCAGGGCGAGGACTCCCTCGTCTGGCCGCCCCGCTCTGACCTCAGCTAAGAAAATTCCAGAAGGGTAATTGGAGGAGCATGGCAGGTGATCCAGCCACACGCAGAAGAACCATCGGTGGCACTTAAAACCCTCTTGGAATTGGCATGCGATCACCCAAAGTCAAATCCATCTTCCCCGAGCTAGACTGAGCAATGATTATGCCGCGTCTCCTTGCACGGTCGTCATCGCTGGGGCTCCGGTGGGCGCCTCGCCAGCTGTGGCTAATTAACCATTACTGTGGTCCCGGAGGACCCGGGAGGCTGAGCCTGCAGGAGGCGTCTGGGCCACGGGGGTCGTGCGGGGAAGGGAGGAGCCCCTGGAAATAGAGCCCTCTGCCTGCGGGGGGGCATGAATAATTCACATGCTGCCTCCACCGGCGAGCGCCTCGGGCGGGACCCTCCAGGGCTCGGGATGGTTTGGGGAGGCCCCCGGAAGGCCGTGTTGCAGGCCACGGGGGACGGTGCAGGGACCGGGTGTGGGGACCTGTAGCGCGGGAGCCAAATGTTGGTCCCTGCATATACTGCCGGCTAAACCCAGCGGGGTGCCATGGAAGTAGCAAGGGACCAGGTCACCCTCCGCCGTGAGCCTGGGAACTCATATCTGACTTGTGGGACCCTGTCATTGTGTCCCCGAAGTGGGCCCCTTGTGGGTCCCGTGGCTCTCTGGTCTGGGCCGGGCAGGGAGGAGAGTGACCAGCAGGCATCTGGAGGGGGGCGGCCCAAAGGCTTTGCTGACTCTGCAACATCCAAGGTCATGGTCACCCTCCCATGGGGAAGCCCTCACTCGGACCCTGCCCCACCCTGGCTGGGCGGGGTCCGGGTTTCCAAGGGGCCAGGGAATCCCCCTTCAGACAGTTCGCTCTGGGTCAGCTGGAGGGATTGCGTGATAAGTGGCTTGGGGGATGGATTCATGGTAGTTGCTCAGGCAGCAAGTGTTAATTAAGTTCCGACTGTATACGAGGTTCTGGGCCCAGGGTGGGATGGGACTACAACTGGCCGAGAGAAGGAGGCAGGGCTCCCAATGCCATGAGGCAGATGGGGGGGGGCAACATGGGGGGGCTCGGTCACTGCAGGATCAGTGCGCTGGGGGTGGGGGCTGGGGGAAGCGCAGAGCGAGTTCCAGGGAGGAGAAAGGATTCTAACCCGGAGAGGCTTCCAGGAGGAGGTGGCCCAGATGGTGCGTGGGGTTGGAAGGTGCACTAAAGGGGAAAGAAGGAAGATCAGAGCCTTTCCATGTGTGATGGGAACGGGTTCAGTGTGGACGGTTCCAGATCCTGAGCTCAGCCTGACTTCTGCCCTGGCTGGACGGCCCCGGAGTCTTGGCTCAGGCCAGTGGGAGGCTCTTCCCCATCTGTGCTTCACGTTGGGGCCTCACCAGGAAATGCCTCCTTTCTGGGCAGGTCTCTCCTGGGGCCCGTGGGCTCAGGAGGTGTATGTCCGTGTGCCATGTGTGTGTGGTGTGCATTGGTGCACGTGTGTGTACGTGCGTGCCTGTGTGCATCGACTTGGCAACCCCACTGCCCCGCACCAGCAGCCTCCTGGGCTTGGGGACAGGACGGGGCGACAGGGAGAAGACATCTGATGTTGGACGCGTGTCCACGAGCTGAGCTGGTGGTTTTCCTGCCTGTGAGAAGCTGATAGGTGAGACTTAGTCATTGAAACCAGCAGGTCTGTGCGTGTTTGGAAGCCAGTTGGAGGCACCTGCTTTCAGGCCTCGGGGAGGCAGGGAGGACGTTTCCTGCTTCCTCTCGCTGTGGCCAGCAAGGTGGCTGGCAGCCCAGAAATGTCCGGGCCGGTCGGGGAGGGGGCTGAGCTTCTGGGGCGGCACAAGACAGCAGGGACGTGCTCCCTCTGGTTCTGGAGGTGAAGGTCCCTGGTTGGGGTGTGGGCAGGGCTGCGCTCCCTCCAGGGCTCCAGGGGAGGCCATGCTCTGCCTCCTGGCTCCTGGTGGCCCAGGGTCCCTTGGCCTGTGGCCTCCAGTCCTCAAGGGCTGCACCTTCCCATCTGTTGGCTCCATCTTTCCATCAGGGTCTCCTCTGTGTGTCAAGCCCCCTCCCTCTCCCTTAGAAGGGCGAACACGCTCGCACACCCACGCTGCCCCCGGGGGACCCCTGTGCCATGCTGCCCCCAGCAAACCATCTGTCCACTCCTCAGGCCCCCTGTCCACTTGGTTTCCCCTCCCGGAGTGTGGCTGTCTGCCTCGGCCCAGCCTGCTGCACCTGCGGGGCTGGGGACCCGAGCCGTGGCCCTTGTCCCCGGGTGCCCGTCCCACCGGGTGTTCCGGTTTCCCACTGAGCCACCCCCGAGGCACTCGGAAAGCCTTGCTGGGGACACAGGGGGTGACCCAAGGGAAGCCCGGCCTCTCTCAGGGGAGCAGAACCTGGGAACTTGGAGAGAGTCCCTCCGTCCGGTTTGGCACGGCCTCCGTCTGCTACCAGCTGGTCAGGGGCCCAGAATGTGCTGGAACATGCATCACTTCGAATGTTCCCCAGGGGCAGCACGCGCCCTCCCCCCGGCTCCTTCCAAGGTCCCCCGCCAGCTCTTCTTTGTCTGGAGCACCCCCCCGGGCCCTCATGGGGCCCACGCCGCGGACTGAGCAGATGAGAGTCCCCGCTTCAAGGCACATCCCCAGGGAAGGTCCGCGGGTGCAGCAGCCCAGGAAAATCACATCACTGAAAGCGGTAATTTAATCCAGGAAAATGAGCTCCTAATGATTCAGGGCTTCAAGAATGACTGATTGGAGGCAGGATTTGTCCACTGTTTTCAGGAAGGGGGGCTGGCTTCCGCAGAAAGGTTGACAGCTGACCGGCATGAGAGGGGCACCCCATGAATCCCTGGCCCTAGGGTGCGAGATGCCCACGGGAGACAGGCCCACGCTTGAGCCCCGTGCACGTGAGCCGGGGAGGGGCTGCTGGAAGCCGGGCCGGCTTGTCCCTGCCCTTCCTTTCTGGTCCTTGACTAGACGGCTGATTTCGAGATTCTTCTAGATTCACTCGTGGTTGCGGGAAGCCATGGGGAGAGGCCCCCGCACCCTTTACCCGCGTCTCCAGGGGTAACCTCACCCATACTCGTAGGATGCTGGTGTGCTGGGACCAGAACCTTCCCTCACCTGCGGGACCCTCCGGGGTCAGGTCCTTCTGCCCCCGGTCCCCAGCACCGCCTGGATGTGTCCCTGTCATTGGGCCCTCGTTGCTGTGGGGTCTTCACAGCCCGGAGGGACCTCAGTGTGTCTGACTGCTCAGCCGTGGAGGGACAGTTGGGTCCCATGGGGGGATTATGAATAAATCTGCCGTGCACACTGCGTGCAGGGCTGTGTGCGAACCTTCGTCTTCATAGCTCCGACCTAAACGTACAGGAGCATAGTTGCGGGACGAGGCTGGGTGTGTCCGGATTGTAAAGAAACTGCTAGATTGTCGTCCAGAGCGGCTGTGCCATTTCCCACACGCACCAGCAAGGCCTGCGTGATCCGGTGTCCCCACAGCTTCTCCAGCCACTGCCGATGACCCCGCGTGCTCGTTCCCAACCCTGTCGCTCCCAGCCTCAGTTTCCCCAACCGCGAAATGAAATGGCGATATTCTGTCCCCCACCCCAGCTAACTCGGGAGCTTTCCTTGTAAGCCATGGAGGCAGTGCTGGGAGAGGCTGATACTTGGCACAGACACTCTGTCCATAAGTATGGTGTCCTCGCGATTCCCTGCAGAGTGAGCTTAGTCTGGTCGTGGGGGAAGGACTGTGCCTGGAGCAGTGACAAGAAGGTCGCGGAGAAGACAGCCAAGGACCGGGGCCGGAGCATCTGGGTGAGCAGAGCCCCTGAGCCCCTGGAGCCCCCGGCCTGCGAGGGACAGCGGGAAGCCCAGCACGGCCGGTCTGCACCAGAGAAGGAGGCTGGGCTGGGGTGGGAGAGGCGGTGGGGAGGCGGCGGACGGATCTGGGCTGTGTGTTGGGGGTGATGGGGCTCCGGCGGCTCGGACTGGGGTGCAGTGAGTGGGGACAGTTGTCCCCAGGTAGTTGGCTGTGCAGCTGAGGGGATGGTGGAGCCGTTTACCTGGGGCTGGGGGGAGACCGGGAGGAGCACGTTATGGGGCCACTGGTCAGGAGTCCTGTGTCAGCTTCCATGAGCTGGTCATGCCATTTCACCCATTTCCCATTTCCCCTGGGGAGGAGCAATCCCAGAACTACTTTTCCCAGACTCCCTTGCAGTGCAGGTGTGGCCATGTGACCTGGCCTGGCCAATCAGCAGCCTGCATAGAAGACCATGCCCTAGAGATTTAAGGAGGCCTTGGGAGGTGGAGAAGCCTTCCCTCTGGCCAGGGGGCTGGTGACGGTGCCTTCAGTGTGTGCCGTGGCTTTATCCCATGTGGTTCTGCACACGTGTGCAGATGTGGAAGCACACACGTGCATGTGCACATGGGTTATGTGTGTGTGCATGCCCACACTCCTGCATGTGATTTGAGTGTGTGCACATGAGTTGTGCGTGTGTGTGCACAGCCACGCTCCTGCGTGTGCTGAGTGTGCGTGTTCATGGGTTGTGTGCGTGTGTGCACAGCCATGCCCCCTCGTGTGCTCTGAGTGTGCGTGTGCGTGTGTGGGTGCACTGCGGGGCGTCGCTAGATGAGCTGCTAGGACTGTAGCGCCCTGGGCGGGTGACAACAGGCCTCCCCAGCGTGGAGGTGGGCCCTGTACTTCCTGGGGCACCAAACCGTTCAGAGGGACCCACGGGGCACGGGGCACGAGGGCCTGGAGGCTGAGTCTGAGGGCCACTCTCTCGGGGGAGGACCGGTCCGTTTCCTGTACAAAGCAGCCTGTTTGAAGAGGCGGGTATGGCCTTCCCCCCTGCAGCCACGGTGACCCCGTGGGACACGCCTGCCACTCGGCAGGCCCCTCGCTGGCCGTGACAGCTGGTCGTGCTCTCCCGGGCACACTTCATCTGCTGTCATGATCGAGAGAGCTGCTGCTCTCTGCAGGGCCCCCCAGTTGTGACACAGACCCGATGCGGTCCCCAGGCAGCTGCCCTGCTCCCCGGGCTCCATCCCTGTAATGCCCATGGGACCCCGTGGGCTGTGTCCCCTTTCCAAGTGGCCGAGGGGCGGTCCTTAACTCCCATCGAGAGAGCAGTGACACCGTGGACAGTTTCCTCTTTGACACATGGGCTGGGGGACCAAATGGGAGACGCTCATTAAGGGCTCGGTGAACCCAGGCTCCTGTGCCCTCCCCCCACCCAGCAAGTGACGTCTCAGGGCAACTGTCAGGCAGCAGGCAGGGGACGGTTTGACTCGGTCTCCGCTGTCTGCTTTCTGCTACGCCACACCACGTGGCCGAAGGAGAACCAGAACATTCGGGCCAGGACCTGGAAGAACCTACGCGCTAGCCCGGTGCGAGTCAAAGCCTCCGCTTCTCGGCAGCGGGCTTCCCCGTCCTGTGCACTTGGGGCTGGCTGGGGCCGGGGGCTGCAGGGTCCTTCCTGGAAACGGGGCTGCCTCTCTCTAGCCCACCCTGCTTCCTGGACGTTCACGGAGCTCAGGTTGGAGGTCCCGAGGCTGCAGGGCGGGCTGTCCCTGAGGCCACAAGCCTCTGCTGCTCTTCCTTAGGCACACTTGCGTGGGCTTCAAGGCACAGAGCCGGAAGGGCCGCTGGGGGGCCCCTGCACCCTCCGAATGCCCCCTCTGCCCCAGGGCACCCCTCCCACACCAGTAGGGAGGGTGGGGGGGTGGGCTTTCCGGAGGCTCGGGGAGCAGTGAGTGTCAGGACCTGACACTCGCCCACTGCGACAAGGACATTGGCTGCAGGTGGCCACCAGGCAGGACACATCGCGGATGCTCAGACTGGGTCCCAGACGGGAACTGGCACTTTGTTGAGTGTCGGTGGCCGAGGACCAGGCCGAGGACTGCCTCCAGCCATGTGGGAAGAGCTGTGCCTCCCTGGGTCTCAGTTTCTGCATCTGCAAAATGGGGGTAACGACCAACCCCTTCCCGTGGGCAGTGTGGAGATGGGAGAGGAACCCCCGGCTGGTGAAGGGTCCTCAGGGACTCCTGACAGCGATTTTTACCCCTTCGTCTCTCATGTTAGTGACTTCGCTCCGGATGCCACACGCTCTGGCCCCGGCAGGGTCCCCGTGGGTCTCAGGGCGGCGTGACCCACTGTGCTGGATCCTGGACGCAGCTGCCGGCACTGAGGCCATTGGTCGCACTTTGCTTCTCCAGGGGAGAGTACCGTCCCCAGTCCTGGTGAAGCAAGGGGACTTTGTCCCGTGTCACAGAGCTTGGCCCCACTGCTCTGACATTCTCCCGTAGCCCTGCTGCCCTGAGCTGCGGCCTGGGGCCACCCGGTCACGCCTACCTGCGAATGCAGCCACCGTGGAGGCTCTGTTCTGTCCCCTGGTGCGGCCCCTCCCCTCTCCGTTCCCAGGTCTTAACAACAGCTGTTCAGCCTTTGGGATCCCTGGGCTGCTCCATCCTCAGATGTGCTTGGGCCCCACCTCCCGCCCTGGTGCTCCTGCCGGGCTGGCCACAAGCCGCAGCTCAGTTCCCCAGCCTTGTTGTGACGCGGGCCCTATAGGGCTGGAATCAAACGCGGAGCTTCTGCAGAGAAAGAGAGAGCAGGAGAGGCCACTAATGAGCAGCTGTGCGCATCCCAAGTCCTGGGGGTTAATTCCCAAAGAGCCAGATCAGAAACATGCCTAAAAGCCCAGTTTGATAAATTTCCAGGACGCCAACCCCGAGGGGAGCAAGGAGAGCTTGAAAGGAAGCAAGGCCATTGATGTTTCCTGTTTGTTTTCACCACTGCTGTGGCTGGGCTGTGGCTGGGCCGGCCTTTGAAGAGCTGTCTCTCCTCCATTCTTCAACCTTACTCTGTCCTCCTTCACCTTCACCTGACTCCCTGGGAAGCTAACTTGGGAATCCACGATCGGTGAACCCAGCAAGGTCCTCCTGGTGTCAGCGTCCACCTTGAACCCAAGTTCCAGGAGGCTGGGGGGCCGACCCCAGTGTAGCCTGGCCGGACACCCGGGAGGTGCAGGGACAGGCTGCCCACCTGGGCATCAGGGCTGCAGCGATGGGCTGGGGTCCCTGGTGGCCCCCGTGGGCCCTCGGCCGGTAGCCGGGGACAGTCCGGTGACCCTGCCAGGACCCTCGTGCCCAGGAGCTCCCCAGGAGTGGCGGGAGGTGCCGATGCAGTCGGAGCCCTCGAGGCTCAGTCTCCGAGGCTCCCCAGAGAAACCCGTCCAGCAGGCACGAAACGTTTCCGAATATACAAGGCCTTCACCGGAACTTGGCGGGCCTGGAAGGAGCACGTGGCCTCCCCACCTCCTGAAACCCCCTCCCTCCGCTGCTTCCCACGGTCTGTTTCCTACAAACCCGTGTTCTCCCTCCAGGACACCAGGAGATCAAAACAAACAAGCCAGCTTCTCCCAGGCCCAAGCCCTGGCGTTCCCGTCCTGGTTAATATGTCTGTTTCAAAAAGAGAACACAGAACGAGACGAGTAGGCCTGCTAGCCGCAGAAGCCTCCTGGGAGGGCAGGGGTGCGGGGGGAAGAGCAGGGCTGATGGGGCTTCCTGAGCAGCCGGGTGGCGGGATGGGGGGGTGCGGTGGGGGGCGCCCAGGACAGGTCATGGGCAGGGCTCCAGGCTGCGGGCTGCGGACCTCTCTCTCCCCCCAGGGCCCCTCTCCTGCCTCCCCTTCCCCTTCCTCTTTTTCTCTCCTCCTCTTGCCCCTGCACACAGGGCCACTCCCAGCTCCTCTCCTGGCCGGTAGCCTCTCAGGCCCAGGGCCCAGGCTCCTGCGCCCGAGGCGGGTGCCGCCTGGTCCTACTCGGGATGGAGAGGATGGAGTCAGGCACCCAGGCTTCCCGGGCTGCCGTTCCCCTGTCTCACCGTCTGTCTGTGGAGGAGGAGCACAAGGAAGGAGGGAGAGGGAGGCTTGCAGCCATCTGTCCCCCCTTCTCTCTAGAGGAGCCCCCAAGACCTAAGCACCGCAGGTCTGCACCTGGGAAAGATGCTATCCACACGCTGCTGGGCCTCGATGCTAGGGGCCACCCTGTGCCTGCCCCACGGAGGGGGACCTGGCCCCAGCCTGTCCCTGCGCCCCTTGCCCCCAGCCAGCCTCCCACCCCCTGCGGCTCCCCCTTCCCGTCACCCAGCGCCCCTGCTGGGCCCTTGCCTCCAGATGGCCCCCTGGGTCTGCCGTCCCCGAAGCCCACGTGCCAGCCCCATCTGTGGCAGTGTGCCACCGCCGCCGTGATCCCACCCAGGGCCCGTGCATTTATCTGCTTCTTCACTTACCCGGGGAGGCAAAACAGCGGCGGGGGCTCCACGGCCCCTCCCAGCTGCCGGCGGAACCGCGAGGACAGAGGCTCTGTCCCTCCCCCGCGACTGAGCCAGACCTGGCTCTGCCGCCAGCTTGCCGTGGACCCGGCTGGCCCCGCACCCTCTCCGTCCTCGGTTTCCCCTGATGTAAGTGGAGGGGGTGGGGCTGCCCGAACTCCTTGGTCCTCGTCATCCTGGCCCCGATCCCGACAGCTCTGAGCAGCTGCCCTGTGCCCCGCGCCTCGGGGGTGCAGGGTGTGAGCCCAGTGGGGGCCGAGAGTGTTGCCCTCATTCATGTCCTTCCAGAGTCCAAAACGTGACCTCCTTTGGCCACAGGGTCTTTGCAGATGTAACTCACGAAGGATCCTGAGACTCTTGGGTTGGGGCGGGCCCTGCATCCGGAGACTGGGGTCCTTACAGGAAGGGGAGGGCCGCAGACACAGGGGGACGGGCCTTGTGACCGCGGAGATCGGAGATCGGAGGCTCGAGGCCACAGGCCCAGGAGCCCTGGGGCCACCAGGAGCTGGAAGAGGCAGGAAGGCTCCTCCCCTGCAGCCTCCGGAGGGAGGCCCTGCCCACACCCCGAGCGCCAGGCCTGCAGGGCAGCTGTGGGGCGCTAAGCGAAGCCCTGAAGAGATTGCCACGGGGAGGGCCAACCTGTCCCCTCTGCACAGAGGGGTCCCGGCTGCAGATGGTCAGTGAACAGGAGGGCCCCTCCCCCGCCCACCGGCAGGGACAGACGGCATCTGGGCGTCAGGACAGGCTCCCTCGAGGGGGCCACTTTGTCATGGTTACTCAGGCCCGTGCCGTCTGTGCGTTCCATTGTCCCTTGAAGGGGAGGGTGGCTGGTTCTGGTCCCAGCACCCCTGATGGGGGGCCGCGGGGAGGTGCGGAGAGAGGGGACCGCCACTCAGCTGGTTCAAGCCTCCAAGCCAGGGGCTCTGGAGTCCACCTGCCTCGGCCCGCCGGCGATGCGTCCGAGCGTCCCTCTCTCTCTGTGGGCCTGCAGGGCCGGGCGGGGGTCAGGGCAAGGAGCAAGGGGACGGCCGTGCTCCTGTGGACAAGGGACAGCAAGCACACCATGCAGGGGGCGGGCCACATGTGATGCCGGGCAGGTGCCCAGGAGGCGACCCCGGCGGCCAGGACGGCCAGGCCTCCCAGGAGCACGGCCGCCTGCACCCCTGCAGCCTGCACCTTTCTCCTGGCTGGGGGGCTTCCAGCTCTACCCCCCTTCTGCCTCTGTGCCCCAACACCCATGTGTGGCCGTGGCGGGGGCCCATGGACACGCTCTTCCCCGGAGGCACAGCCCAGCCTGGCCATGCTCGTCCGTGGTCACAGAAACGCCCGAGCTCAGACCAGGGGCCGCAGTCCCGGCTCCGGGACTCTCAGATTGTCCATTTAGTCGTCCGCAGACATTTGGTGGGGACCTCCGTGGACTGGGTTTGTGCTGAATCCCGGGACACGGCCCCAGCCCTGGGTTAAGGGGGGTCCGCCCCGCGAAAGCCTGGGGACGTGGGATGGGAGGCACCGGGACCAGGCGGGGGTGGAGTGGGGCATCCGCCTCAGCTCCCGTGTCCAGGACAGAGCTTGTGGGATCAGTGGTGGGGGCACGGGGTGTGCAAAGGCCCTGTGGGGGTGAGGGGCGTGCGGGCGGGGTGTGGATAGCAGCGGGAGGGTGGGGACACCAGGCCGTGAGCCCCACACAGCAGGTGTCCCTGGAGGTGGAGCTCAGGGGCCTGTTTTGTTCTGAGCCCGTGAGACGCTTCAGGCAGGGGAGGCTCCCCCAGGAGTGGGGACAGGCTGGGGGCGAGACTGAGGTGTGGTGACAAGGCAGGCATCCCTGGGGTCCTCCAGGCAGCAGAGGGATGAGGGACAGGGCAGTGGAAGGACGGCTGAGCACCAGAGCGTGGGGCGGCGTGGGTGAGTGGTGGGCAGGCAAGAGCCCGTGGGACGGTGGGGGGGGGAGATGCTGTCTCCCCGGGTCTTGCCAAGGTGACCTCCTCTGCTCCCACAACCCCAAGCCTGCACCCAGAGCCTGGCATCACGGCGACTGGGACAGAGCCAGACGTCACCCCTGGGCTGCGAGCTCTGCGAGGGAGCCCGGTCTGCTGGGTGTCAGCCTCCGGGGTCTGCCCATGCCCGGGGAGGGGGCATTTGGGAGACAAGAAGATGGTGGTCAAAGGCATTAGACCAGCCGGCAGCTGGTCTTCGTGTCTCCGCCAGCGATCGCCCCGTTCCAGAAAGGCCCCCAAGTGTAACTGAGTGCAGGTTTCACACGGCCGGCCGCGGACCAGCGATCATTCATGTGAATATCGCTCATTAATACTGATGAGGCCAAATGGGCTGTGGTTCCGTTCTTCCCACAAGCCCCGCGAGGGCCACCCTGCTCCTCAGATTAGGAGGCTGGGCTGGGAACAGAGCTGGGGTCCACACTCTGGTCCGGGTGGCCCGGGAGCTGCGGCCACCCCCCTGGACACCCCCCTGTCCCCAGCGGTCTGCCTCTGCCACCCCCTGGCATCTCACGCCCCGGGTTCTGCAGACGCCGTTCACCTCGGCCCGGCCAGGGGCGCGGGGGCCCTTGATGCAACCGGCTGGTGAGCGAGCAGGGGCAGCGGGCACCTGGCCCGATCGGTCCGAGGCCGAGGATCTCTCCGAAACTGCGGGCGAGCCCTCCGTCACCCGCCACGCGGGCCGCTGCTGGTTCCCAGGCTGTCAGCCAGAGGGCAAGGCAGGGTTCAAGTCGGGAACAGAGTGAGAGGCGCCTGCTCTTTGGAGTGAGGGAGAGGGTGGTTTTCTAAAAGCTAATGGCTCTTTGAGACCAGAAAAGGGCTTCCCCTTAGCTCACCTGGGACGTGATGAGACGCACTGGCTGAATTACAGGAACTTCCCAGATCACAGAGGGAAAAAAGCGGCGTCCATCACAGGAAAGGGAACTACGCTCTGCCTGGAGCGCTGAGTCCCGGCTGGGGAACCGTGAGCCTTCACCTGACCTGGGGGGGCGGGGTGGGGGGTGGCCCTTCTGAGCAGAGCCGCAGAGCAGGCAGAGGTCCCGACAGACAGACAGAGCAGCCACCAGCGGCCCCAGGGTCCGTTTCAGCTGAAAAAGGCCACCACCAAGAGTGGGGTGGGGGAGGTCACCTGGCTTGGAGTCCGTCCCAAAGACGAGCTGCAAAGGGCACTCGAGAGCACGTCCTGCAGGAGCTGCCCATCTGGAGAGACACAGCCGCAGCCGGGCTGTGTTCGCTGGGTCAGAAGGGAGCTCCGCAGGGGCCATGGGCGTGTCCTTCTTTGGACTCGGACCTGGGGAAATAAGGTGCTGGTTTTGCTGGAGCCTGAGGGAGTGAATGGGGGCTTCCCCAGAAGCCGTGCCCAGGGGCTCTGGATGGATGACCTCATGGCTCCCAGGTTTCCAGGCCTCCCTGGCAGAGTCCTGCTGAGGTCAAGGTCAGCATTCGGGACCCCAAAGAGGACAGTTTGTGGGCATGGAGTGCAGTGCAGATAATCTACAGCTGGCTAGAAATAAGTGACCTGGTAAGATTCCCTTGCCGCCCTGAAAGGGAGTGAGAACCCCATCACTTGAGATGTGCAAGGGAGTGCAGTGGTCGTGAAGGAACTGTGGACATGTTGTTGGAGAGCAGAGCTGCAGGGGACGTCAAGGACCATTTGGTCTCGCTCCGTGGGTTCCCCGAGGAAGAACTGCAGCCAGGAGGTAGTGCCCTCTTGCAGAGCCTGGCAAATATGCCAGCCTGAGGCCTTGGGGTCCTCCTGGACGCTCCTATTGTCCTGATGCAGAGAGGCCAGCGGCTGAAGATCAAGGGCAAGACTGAGTCCCAAAGGCAGGCGGGAGGAAGCCCTGGGCCACCCTGGGGCTGTAGGTCTGCTTCTGGCCTCTGGACCTGCTCCCGGGTCCCTGCACAGCCCCAGGGTCACACCCCACCGTCTTCTGACCACAGCTGAAGCGTCCCCACCTTCCTTATGCACCCCTGGCCACAGCCGCCCTGATTTCGGGAGGAGATGAAAGCCCAGGCCTGGAGCCCAGGGTCAGACCTCAGCAGGAGGCTGAGCTGGGAATCTACAGTGGGGGGTCTGGTTGTCCCCAGGCACTCAGCAGGCAGTGGGGGAGGGGTGAAGAAGGGGAGGTGCCCTGAGCAGGGAGGGAGTGTGGGCATGTGTGAGGAGCCTGAGGAGGGCCAGAGGAAGTGACTGTGGACCAGGACCGGGGCCGGGAGGTAGCGGGGAGCCGTGGACATGAGCACCTTGGGGGAGGTTCGCTGGGCTGGGTGGCCTTGGACGGGACAGCAAGCATGAGGCTGATGAAGAAAGGCCACTGGGGAGCCGGTCTGGGGTCTGAGCTAGCATGTGGCGGGGACACAGTGTGAGGCAGAACTGGGACTACAGGATGGGGCGGGGGGTGGCCGAGAGTGGGGGCAGATGGCCGGGACGCCTACAGGACATCGGGTTCAGGGTGCACACTCGGGGGAGAGGCAGCCTTGCTCCCCTTCTGTACAGGGGTTTGACAGCGCCCTCCCCTCCCCCAGACACACGTGCACCTCCACATTTCTTCCTTAAGTGCTGGACCTCCCGGGCAGAGGCCCAGAGGTGCTGGTGGCTCTCCCACCACCCCCAGCGGGGCCACTCCCGCACCTCCTGCTCCTGTAGGCCGCCCAGGGAGCCGCCCCACCGGGCACCCATCTCCAGCCCGCCGGGCTTGGAGGCACGTGCAGGGAGATGCTGTGTGAAATGCACGGGGAAGCAGAGAGGCAGGCCCGGCAGGAAGCTCTCTGCAGGTGCTGTGTCGGGCGAAGGCGCAGGGGACAGCTGTCACACCTTCCGCAGACGGTGACAGGCGCTTTGCTCAGTGGGAAACAGTGAGATTAGATTTGTCCTTGAAAATCCTGCCCCTCGGATCCCCAGGGGTGGTCGACCCACGGCCCACTCGTATGTCGGGAGCAGAGAAGCTACCGGCCATGGCCAGCGCCCGTGCCAGCCGCCGGGGCCCCCGGGCCAAGCAGGTGGGCCTCTCCAGGCTGATCAACACACAGGGGGCCCTGTGTCGAGGCCGACTTGGTTGGGGCTGACGTATCTGCCCAGTTCTTGGCTGGGTGGGTCTCCTGACTGCGACCCACCAGGGCCCAGAGGCCGCCTCTTCCCCTTGCCTCCCCCAGCTTGCTGTCCCCTTCCTCCTGACCACGGTGTAGGCAGCAGGTGGCAACCCTAACCCTAGAGATGGGGCCACCCCTTCCGGATGGCTCTGAAAGAGAAATTTGAGGGTCCCACACTTTCTCCAAGGGTTTCCAGCGCCTCCTGTGGGCCGGATCGTGTCCCTGCACGCAGCTGTCCTTGGCCCTGGGGGGTTACTGCCCTGGGTCAGCAGGAAGGACACAGAGGGGAAGCTGCTTGTCCACTGTCACATGTTAGGAAAAGAAGGGCCGATCTGGGGCCCAGGCCCCGACCTCTGGGCTCCTTCCACCATGCTGGTGGAGCTGTGGTAGAGATGACCTTGAATACCCTTGGGGTCTTGAAATAAGGGGGATCCGGTGAACCAAGCAGAGGACCCTGGATCCTTTAAAATGCATGTCAGAGGCGTGGCCTCTTTCCTGTGCCTTTTGTGTCTTACCAACACCATCAATTCTCCAAATAGCCACGCTCCCCCGCCAGGATCCAACCCTGGAAATAGTCAGAAATTGGGACGGGGCAGCGGGGAGTGGCTTTTGGCAGAAGGGTGGTTGGGGAGGCTCGTGCAGAATGGGGGAGCCAGGGCTCCCTTCTGGAGCTGGTGCGAGGGGGCGGTGTCGCCTGGGGGGCGGCTCCAGCTGGAGGCAGCTGAGACCGGCTTTATATATAGGGGGGTAGGTGGCTGCCTACTCAGTGAGATTTCACAGGCTCTGGGGCCCCTTCCAAGCCCCGAAATACCTCCTCCACCTGCTCCCTGGTGCCAGCAGTCTCTCTGATGAGAGAGAGGCTTTCTGTTCCCGAGTGAGAAAGAAAGCCAGCCGCCCCCTGGTGTCAGGGCTGAAATTGATCTCGGCCAGCTTTCCATCCAGGGGCAAGTGCTCCACAGACGTTCGGGCCAGAAGGGGCACCCCAGGCCTGTCCGGGCCGGTGTTGCAGACTCCTCTCCTCGGCCGCTGCATCTTCTGGGCGAACACTAGGGGCTAAAGGCTGTGGATTCTTAATGCACGCTGAGCCCTGCCCTGCTGATCCAGGCCCTCTGCCAATGCTAGGGAAGCTATAGGCAGGTTCCACACACCTCTGCTTGGAAGGATGCTGCTGTCCAGAGGGAGAGACGGAGGAAGCTGACAGCTTCACACAGAAGTCGTTTCACACTGTGACATGCCAGGAGAGAGAAAAGGACAAGGTGTCACAAGGCACACCACAGGGCACCCCGATTTTGCATGGTTGATCAAGAAGGGCATTTTAGCTGAGGCTCTGCGGGTGAGTAGGAGTTCTCTAGGAGCTGAAATGGGAAGAGGGCTCCAAGCAGAGGGAATAGCCCATGGGACAGCTCGAGGCAGGAGGAAGATGGGTATTAAAGGACCTCACAGAAGGGAAAGTCAGAGCCATGAAGCTGAGAGGCGGACAAGAAGCACCTGTGCCCTAAGCCAGCCCATGAGCAGCAGCCTTACCTCCAAGGTCTGGACACCTGTCGGGGCACTGTTGTCTGGCCCGCTCCAGCTTCCCATCTCCAGTGATTGTGTACAACTTCACCCCTGAGATGTGCCACTCCAGGTGGGAGGGAAGATGGGGGCTTTGTGCAGAGATGAGAGTTCAGCCCGAGAAGCAGTCACGTGCTCAGCTTCCTTCCCCCTGCAGGCTCCTCGACTCGGAGGGCGCAGCACCCAGCTGTGGTCGGTGCTTCCTGGAGGCTCTGTTCTCGTCTTACTTTTATTACAGACGAGAGCCTTCCGCAGGCAGGGAACACACATGTGGCTTTGCTGTGTTCTTCAGAGAACCCGAATTAATTCTGGGCGCAGCCGACACGTGTTTAGGACTCACCGCAGTGCGGAAAGCAACAGACCCGGCCGCCTGCAGGGTTGTGTGCTCAGATTTCTTCAGTTTACCCTTTTGTAAACTACTTTTTTTCTCATTCTCTGACAATAAAAAGCTTCAGATCATTAGGACAAAAATGTTCGAAGCAAAGTAAAAATTCATCAATTCCGATGCCATTATTTGGGAATGTGGACTATGAAGGCTCCGAGCACCTGGTTTAATGAACCAATTTCTGATGTAAAACACTGACAATTTTTAGTTTTCCTGAACACCGAAGCCAGCTGCTTATCCCACATGTTAACCTTGTGGCGTAAAATTCTGTGATCGCGCCGGTGGAAATGTACTCACCAAACGCCTCTCTGAGGTGCTCATGTGGTGGGGAAACTGTGATCAGATGGTGGGGTGGGGCTCAGAGCTGACCTGGGTCCCCCTTCCTGCAGCAGATTCTGCATATCTGGACCCTTGTTAGCGACAGCAAGGCAGGCTTCACTCCTCACTGCCGTCGTCGGTCTCGACTGCCGCCCTAGGTGGGGTCGACCTTGACCCCCAGTACAACCAGGTGCAGAGGGAGGGGTCAGGCGGTGGAAAATCACTAAGCAGAACTGGCTTAGGCATCCGAGTTGGGTGTTCCGCCAACCTGGCCTACAGGGCCCTGCCTAAGGGCGGCCCAGGACTTGGTTGTGGAGGGCGGGGGGTGAGGAGCCCGGTGGGTCTCAGGGGTGGGAGACGCTCCTCGCCTCACTGATGTGGCAGCGAGCTGCTGAAACGGGGCTTTGGAGCACAGAGATGGGTGCCGGGTAGAGGCCTCTGAACAGAGGGCCCAGAGAAGCCTGTAGAACGTCGGGTCAAGGAGTGAGTCCTCGTCAGTGTGTTGTGGTCCGATGATGGGGGAGGGAATCAAGCCATAAGTCCCAGTCATGGGGCCCGATGCTCACAGACACAGGCCGTGGAGACGAGAGACCTGGGTAGAACCTGCGTCTGCCACTCACTCAGGGACATGGGTCCCTTCTCTCTGACCTCAGGTTCTGCACCTATAAAGTGGGGACAAGAATTCCAGCTCCACGGGCTGCAGAAATGCTTGGATGGGAACTGGACAAATAGTGTGCTGTGTTTGCCGTCAGTCGGTGTTATTACAGAAATGGTAAACACAGTTTGATCTTGAATTATTCAAGTGAAATGTCTTTAGGGTAAAATTTGGTAGTTTCTTTTCTTTGCCATATGCTCTGACTCAACCACCATTAATTACCTACTCTTTGCTGTGAGTGTCTCCTTCCAGTCTTCTGTTTCTATGCATTAACATGTCTTTCTGATATCACCATCACCATCATCACCATCATCACCATCATCACACCATCATCATCACATCACCATCATCACCACCATCATCACCATCACCATCATCACCATCATCACCATCATTGCACCATCATCACCACCATCACCATCATCACCACCATCACCATCATCACCATCATCACCACCATCACCATCACATCACCATCATCACCATCACCACCATCATCACCATCATCACCATCACCATCATCACCACCATCACCATCATCACCATCACCATCATCACCACCATCATCACCATCATCACATCACCATCATCACCACCATCATCACACCATCATCATCACATCACCATCATCAACACCATCATCACCATCACCATTACCACCATCACCATCATCACCATCATCACCATTACCACCATCATCACCATCATCACCATCATCATCACATCACCATCATCACCACCATCATCACCATCACCATTACCACCATCACCACCATCACCATCATCACCATCATTGCACCATCATTGCACCATCATTACCACCATCACCATCATCACCATCACCACCATTACCACCATCAACACCATCATCACCACCATCATCACCATCATCACCACCATCATCACCATCACCATCATCACCACCATCATCACCACCATCATCACCATCATCACCATCATCATCACCACCATCATCACCATCACCACCATCATCATCATCACCATCATCATTACCATCATCATCACCACCATCATCATCACCACCATCATCACCATCATCACCACCATCATCACCATCACCATCATCATCACCATCATCATCACATCACCATCATCAACACCATCATCACCACCATCATCACCATCATCACCATCACCATCATCACCACCATCATCACACCATCATCACCACCATCATCACTATCATCATTACCAATATCACACCATCATCACCATCACCATTACCACCATCACCATCATCACCATCATCACCACCATCATCACCATCATCACCACCATCATCACCACCATCATCACTATCATCATTACCAATATCACACCATCATCACCATCACCATCACCATCATCACC
>CM053615.1:74933916-74946901 GCA_028646535.1 Procyon lotor
CATCACCATCATCACACCATCATCATCACATCACCATCATCACCACCATCATCACCATCACCATTACCATCATCACCATCATCACCATCATTGCACCATCATCACCACCATCACCATCATCACCATCACCACCATCATCACTATCATCATTACCAATATCACACCATCATCACCATCACCACCATCACCATCATTGCACCATCATTACCACCATCACCATCATCACCACCATCACCATCATCACCATCACCACCATCATCACTATCATCATTACCAATATCACACCATCACCACCATCATCACCATCACCATCATCACCATCACCACCATCACCATCATCGCACCATCATCACCACCATCACCATCATCACCATCACTATCATCACCACCATCACCACCATCACCATCATCGCACCATCATCATCATTATCACCATCATCACATCATTACCGCCATCACCATCATCATCACCACTGCTACCATCATCATCATCAGGATTATTTTGCATGAATGGGATTATGCTGTACATATCCCCTGGCTAATCAACGTGTCTTAGGAGTTTTTTCATGTCAGTATGAAGAGATAAGTTTAATTATTCTTAATGATTGAATGTATGTCATTGGATTAGAGCAGCTGTCTTTTTACGGATCCATTCCCATAGCGATGGACATTGGGTTTTTAGGTTTTCTAATTTTTCAAACAATGCTGTAGTTAACATCCTTGAACATGTGTGGTAGACAGACTAATGGTTCCCCCTCCCAAAGCTGTGCACTTCCTAACCATTAAAACGGGAGAATGTGTTACCTTACACAGCAAAAAGCATTTTGAAGATGTGATGAAGTTAAGGGGCTTGATATGGTGAGGGTTTCCTGGGTTACCTGGTGGGCCCAAAGTAATCACAAGGGTCCTGATAAGAGTCCTATCAACACCTTGATTTTAGACTTCTGATCTTCACACTGTAAAAGAATAAATTGTTCTTTTTTTAGGCCATTACGTTTGTGGAAAATTGTTACAAAAGTAATTTTAAAGCAATATATCCACATTTAGGAACATGTACTAATTTCTGTAGGGTAGACCCCTGGAAATGAATTTGCACAATCAAAGGGTCTGCTCACTTACAACTTTTCTTAACATCGGAAAGTGCCCAATAAATAGAGCTTATGTACAATACAAACGTACGTACAATCACACGTATGGTCTGACCGGTTTCATCCCCACATGAGAGCCAGCACTGGATATTTTCACTATTTTAGAGGATTAGTCAGTGTAGGGGCAAAATGTTAACTCACTACAGTTTAATTTTAATTTCTTTGAATGATGGTAATTGCATTTTCCCCTCTCTGAGTTGGCTGTTTGCGACATTTGCTTTGTTTGTCATGAGTTTCTTATTTACTCGTAAGAACTTTTCTTATTTTCTACATAGTAATCCTTTATTTACCTTAGGGGTTGCAAATATTTCTTCTCAGTCAGTTACTTGTCTTTTGAATTTTTAAAACAGCATCTTTGGTCAAGGAGAAGATTTAAGAAAGATTTTACAAATAAAATATGTCAATAATTTTCTTTCCAGTTTCCAGGTTTCTGGTTTACTTCACACATTTTTCTTTCCCAAAGGATATAAAAATGTACCTCTCTGCCTTCTTCTAATATCTTTATAGCCTCTTAAAACATAAACCTTTAATGGTTTTTAATTTCTGTGAATGGTGTGAGGTAGGGATCTAATTTTTCTCTTCATAAGCATAGCCAATTATGTCCATCATCCTTTCTCCATTGTGTTTGCTGTATTTTTCCTATGTCATTGCCGTATATGTTTGGGTCTGTCTGGAATTCCTACTCTGTCCCATTAATCTATAAGTCTATCTTTACATCAGAACCTCTTTGTCTCAATTACTATCACTTACTAATAAGTCTTGAAGCCAGGTCACGTGAGTCCTCTAGCTATGATCTTCTCTCTCTCTCTCTCTTTCTTTTTTTTTTCCTGGAAGTTCTGAAATTTTTGTTCTGAAATATTCCAGGTGATTCGCTTGTCAATTTCTGTGATTTTGATTGAGATTGCAGGTAATCTATGGAGTAATTTGGGAAAAATCCATACCTTAGCAATATTGAATTTTCCAGTTCATGACCGTGGTCTCTCTCCCTTCACTTAGGATCTCTGCAGCGTCTTTCAGCAAAATTTTGTCATTTTCAGCATACAGATCTTAAGCCTGTTCTGTTAAATTTGCTCCTAAGTATCTCATTAATGCTGTTTTACTCAGTATTTAAAAAGAAATGTCGCTTTCCGATTGCTGCTGGTACATAGAAATAAAATTGATTGCATCTACTCGTGTCCTTGGAATTGATACGCTGAGTTATTAGATCTGGTAGCTTTGTCTTATTAGTTTTTCCTGCCTAGACAATCTTGTTCCTTGAGAACAGGGACCATTTGCCGTCTCCTTTCTAATCTGCGTGCAATTCCTACAATTCCTGTTTTGTTTCTGCCAGCTGCAGAGTGTGATCTCTAGGACCCTCACGTCTCCAGGCTCGGCCCCCGTCAGAGGCATGCGAGAGAAGGCGGCGGGGCTGGAAGGACCCAGACCCGAGTCTTCCCCTCCCTCCTCGGGCCTCGGCTGCCCACCTGCCCTGTATGACCGCATCTGTCCACCCCCAGTGGTAGGATGAGAAGCCCACCTTACAGGGATTTGGGGCATGCCCTTGCCACCGTACTCTGCCACGGGCCTTTGCACAGGCTGTTCTCTGGGCCAGTGTGTTGCTCTTGCGGCATCCCCTTGGTTTCCTTCCTGTGCCCTCAGAGGGGCTTTCCTGACCCCCGTGCCTATGGCAGCCCCCTCCCCCTGCCATATTCTAACGTGCGTATAGCACAGCGTGCCACATGGAGGGGCACTGAGCCCAGTCGTAGGCGACTCGTCTCCACGTCTCCACCGTCGAGAGCCTGGCAGCAGCTTCGGACACGATGCTGTGAATGCACAGAAACTCGCGTGACCAGGATTCCGAAAGCAAGGGGACCTGAGGCTCCTGGGGCCTGAGCTCACCCCCGGGCAGAACGAACAAGGGGAAGCTGCTGTGAAGGCTGAGTTGGCATTTAATAAGGGAAACGCATTCGGTGTGTCCCAGACAAGGCAGAGCGCCGGTGGGTCCTAAAACCAAATGGCCCGTGGCAGCCCGTGCAACAGCCTAGGTCCCCCGCCTTGGGGACTTCAGTCAGGCGGCCGCCGGACCCGGGGGCACAGGCAGACTAACAGCTGGTTGTGGGCGGTGGGCAGTCAAGGGCAGGCAAGGTCACTCATCTGGTAGTGGGGGAGGGACCGTGACCAGGCTCGGCTCAGCATGTGAGGTTCTGTTAGCGAGCGTGGGTCTTGGGGATGCGCCCCCTGCCCTGTGGGAGTCCCCCTTGTTGAGTCTGCAGTTGGGACCTCTACAGACCTGCACACGGGGCAGGGGAACATCAGCCCCAGGACTGGTGCCGTGTAAACAGCAGGGCCGCTGCCCTCCCTTCCGTGCTCTGGGGCTGGCGCCCCTGGAGATGCAGCAGCTCTGAGCCAGGAGACCGGACATGTGACTTTCCAGAATGCCCCTCCGCCCCTGCTCTTGACCCAGGCTGAGCATTGACCCCGGGCTCTGCAGGTGCTGAGTGCCAGCTGTGGGCCAGGAAAGCCGGGCAGTGTGGGCAGGCCTTTGTCTGAAAGTTGGGGGGCCTAGTGGGAGAGCCACTCCCTTGGGAAGGGCTGGGGATCCCCGATCTGGGACAGGTTGCGGCCACCCGCTGGCTCTGTCGAGTTTTAGAGTAGGGCTCGAGGGTGAATGGGTAGAGACCCAAAAGTCATTGACAGAGGGCGTCAGAAACCCCCAAAGCCTGGAGCGCCCCCCGGGGCCTATCTCGGGGAGGCATCCTTTGAGTGGGGCCAGGAGCAGGGCCGCTGGTGTGGAAGACAGAGTCGGAGCTCAGGGCCTGACGGGACCTTTGGGATCTGGGCACTGTGTCGGGGAGGTTGGGGGCGGGTCCCCGGCCCTGGCCAAATGCCGCCATGTCCTGGTGGCCCATTTGTCCCGAGAGGCCTGTTTCATGGCTGAGTTGCAAATCTCCCCCGTGCTCCATGACTGTGGGGCCCCAGGAGGACGGGGTGGTGCTGCTCCCGAGAGCCTTCCGGAGAAGGGGCTGTCTCTTGCTCTGTCATGTTTCCCAACTTTTGCTTGACTTGGCACACTCACCCCCTGTTTGGTCCCCTGCCTGCTCCTCGCCCTCTCCAACCCATGTGCCACAGGAATCGTCTTTCCAAAATGCACATTGCATCCTGTCCCTCCTCTGCTCCCACACCCCCCATAGCTCCCTAGTGTTTTCAGGCTCGAGTCCTGCAGTGCGCCCTTCCTTGGACCCCGTCCCGGAGGCGCTGCCTCTGGAGCAGGGTCCGTGCTGGCCTCTGGCTCCCCCTCCCACCCTGTCCAGGGGTCCCCCTCCCCCTGCACCCACGCAGCCGAGGCGCTCAGAGCAGATCTGCTGAGCGGATGAAAATGCAAATTACAGACACACTGCATTTCTTGGAGGTGAGAAATCAGGCCTCCGCAGGGAGGGTGCAGATGGGGAGGGAGTTAGGCCCTGGAGGGACTGCCTAAGGGAGCCTCAAGCCCGCGTCCTCCTGGACACGGGCCCTCTGGGCGGAGCTGTGGGTGCTTCTCTTATTGACCAAATGGGGCAAACCCACGAGGAGGTGCCCCAGGCTTCCTGCCTCTGCGTTTCCTGGCAGGAGCTTGTACTATTACCCTGGTGTGATTTAGTGAGAAGGAATTTGCATCAGGGGAGGCTCTGGGAAGCCTAACGTGAGGCTACAGGGTTGGGGGGGCCGGCACCCCTCCTGCTTCCAATCAAAGGAGGGTCCGTGTTGCCTCTGGACGGTGGTAGAGACCACGGTGCAGCGGCTGTCGAGGGCATGTGTGTGTGTGCATGTGCAAGCACATGTGCGTGTGTTTATGTGTGCAGGTGCGCGTGCATGTGTATGCATGTGTGCACATGTGTGCGTGTGTGCCCGAGTGTGCGTGTTCTAACCAAGTTCTAAAACATAACCCCAGCTACCTCACAGGGAGCATCAGTGAATATTTACTACCTTGTTTTTTTTCCCCCCTCCGAAAAAAAAAAGTAATTTCGCTGTTGGGTTATTAAATCCATTTTTATTGCTACAAAAATGCCTCCCATCCATTAAGATGAGGGGCGCCTGGTGCTCGAGGATGATTGTGTCTTGGCTGCCGGCGGGCCTCCCTGTTCTGCAGGAGGGAGGCTGGTGGCCGGGCTCCCCGCCGCATGTCTGGGGCCCTGACATCCTCTCTCTGCTTGGAGACCCTAAGAAATGCAGCCTCGTAGGCAGCTGCAGGTGGAAGGGGTCCTCGGGCGGGGCCACCCCCAGACCTGGGAGCCCCCGCAGGGCCAGGTCCGCCATCAGTGACGAAGTTAAGTGGTGTTCTGTTTGCCTGAGTCTTTGTCAGTGAGCCTTGGCCACGAGGGCCTCTGGGCCCAGTGGCCCTCAGGGGCTCAGCCACACCTGCTCCGCCCGGCCAGCTGCCCTCGGGTGGGGGGCCCCTCGGATGACCCCACTGCAGTGACCCTCATGACACCTGACTCAGGCCGCTCCATGGGACACCACTTGTCCCAAAGCCGGTGGCTCCCACACGCCCCGGACCTCAGTCAGGAGCAGCCTGGGCGCTGGTGGAAAGGGGGGTGACGCCCCTGCCACCTGTGCTCCCGACCCGGGTGATCCCTGTCGTCCTCCCCCAAGCCATCAGCAGCACATGGCTGTCAGCATCTGCATGGATCACCCAGGAATCAGGCTCCGGGGGGCGAGGGGCTGGGTCCCTCCTCTGTGCCGGGCCGTGGGGGTCGGCTTTGCGAGGCTCAGAGCCAGAGCTGCCAGCGGGCAGCCAGTAACGCAGAACTCGGCCCAGGACGCTGGAAGCACAGGCCCCCCGCGCTCTGGTTCCTAGGCCGGCCTCAGACCAGGATGGTCCTGTCCCAGGGTCCAGGAGCTGCCTTGGAGTCCGGGCCTCGGCCGGGCGGCTGTGTTCGGAGTGGGCCCTTCCTCTTCGGAAGTCCTCCCCTGAGTCATGGGGGTGGGAACGCTGTGAACACACCAGGTCAGGCAAAGAATAGTTGTCAAGGAACAGTATTTACCGACCTCGGACTCGGCCCTGGGGTAACTGACGCTCACAGCACCCCCACCCGCGTGGGGGGGAACTGCCATCTGCCATCATCCCCAGCTGTAGGCAGAGGCTCAGAGAGGTTAGGGACGTGGCCCACGGGCGCACAGTGAGAGAGGGACCAAGCTGGGATTTGAACCCAGGCCCCCTGCTCGTACCCTCTACACTACCCCCCAACACACACCGTGCCGGCAGCCACCAGGCCCTTCCACGGGGCTGCATTTGACCTCTGCGTGCCCCTTAGATGTAGGGGCATGATCATTTAGAGATAACACTACACGGAGGGTCTACGCATGGCCAAGGCCACAAGGATGCCCAGCCTTCGGGCATCCCCTGTACATCCTCCAGGGACTTTGGCGGTCCTCAGCAGAGACCAGCCCTCTCCTGGCCTCGAGGCTCTTGCAGGCTGTGCCCCTCGGCTGCCGCTGCTCAGCACAGCCCCCACCACTCTCCGGCCTCTGGTCACTTCCTCCAGGGGTCTAGGCCCTCCCATTCGGGCCTTTCCGAGACTCTGTTGCCGGCCCGGGATCATCCGCCCCCTCTTCCTGGCCCTGCACTTTCAGACTTCAGCCCCAGGGGGCCCAGAGAGGGTCTGACACTGACCCATGGCCACACAGCCCAGGCCGGGTGGAGCCTGGGCCTAGCAGATATCGGCTCAGGGGTCTGGGTGCTGCCTTCCAGGAGCCCTGCGTGCTGACGGGACAGACGGAGGTGGTCAGTTGCCTACCCCCCCCCCCCTTACAGCCTCCTTGGGCATTCAGCCAGGTTCTGATCCGGTGCCTGAAAATGGCATTTCCAGGGGGATGCTGTGGGATGCCTTCCAAACTCTTCCATCAATAATGCACGAAAGGGGCCTTGGCGGAGGGGCCTGGGGCGAGTGGATACAGTCGAGCCCTCCCGACACTCCCGGGCCCAGCTGCACTGCCCGACCTGCCCGACCTCCCCCGGTTCCCCGGGCCTGGCTGGGCTTCCCGTTAAAGCCCGCTACACCCCATGATGGCCTGGTCCTCTCTTCTCCTGGGAGAGAGGCTGGTCTGACCCCGTGACCCCATGTTCCTGCTCAGGGACTGGGGGACAGGGACCAGAGCCCCAAGGGCTGGGAAAGCCCTTTTAGGGGTTGGGGTGGGGCCGTCGGCCCCTCTGGGCAAGTTCCCACGTGCGTGTGCCGTCAGCCGATCCCAATCCCTGGCGCGGGGCTCCATCCCCAATTCTCCCAGTGAGCGGCCTCCCTGGACAGCTAATGTGGCCACAGGGGCCTCCCCGCCCCCTGGGCCCCGCGATGCCTCTGCCCCACCTGCATCGGTGAGGTTTCTGGGGGTAAAGGGAGAAGAGGCAGAGATGAAGCGGTGGGAAGACAAATCAGAAAACTGGGTCTCAGTTCTGAGTTTGCCGAGGGCTGGGCTCAAATAGGATCAGAAATAGTATCTGGCAGGAAAGCCTTCCTTGGCAGCTCTCTTTGGACAAGGAGAAGGTGTTTCCAGACTGCGGCCGGGCGTGGGGGGCGCAGATTTTCAGCAGGGCGCTGGGGCAGTGACCGTCTGGCGCGGGGTGGGGGCGGGACCGCTCAGATGACGCGACGCGCGGCATTTCAAGGTGAGCTTCTTGGGGTTGCCTGTGATGTTTCTGAGTTTGTGGGGTAGACCCCGGCGGGTTTAAGGGGCTCCGAGTCCTGCGTGCCCCGGGGGTCTGCCTGGAGGAGGCAGCCCTGGAGCTCACCCCTTGCTCCTTGAAATCCAGTATATCCAGGGAGCTTTCTTTTTAGATTACTAGAAAGGTGACCCATGGGTTCCAGCATTTTCTTACTTGTCTTTTCTGTGTAGATGTAAACGTGTCCAATTTTTCAGTGTGTTTTTCTTTCGGTTGGGAAATGTCACTGGAACACCAGGCTCGGTGTTTAGAACATCCACATGCACACTCCTCACTCCCACCCGCCTGCACACACTCTCCCTCCTACTAAAGCTGCCAGCTTTGGGGGGGGAGAAACAAACCTATAATAAAACAAAATGGGACACCCTGTTAAAACAATTTCAGGGAAACAACAACAAATAATTGTTTAGTGCAAATATATCCCATGAACTATTTGGGACATACTTACACTAACAAAATTATTCATCGCTTCTCTGAAATCCAGATTTCACAGGGTGCTATGGTCCTACCCCCAACCCACACCCACCCACCTTCTGCTTACCCACCAACTGCCCCCCTCCGGAGTCCATAAGGGAGGAGCATCCTGGAACCAAGCAGAGCCTTGCGCACAGATCATGTTTCTGAGGCCCGGGGGCCAGTTTCAGCAGCTTCTGAAAGGACCCCAGAGAGACGGTGTGACTGAGGTGTGGACAGGGGGCCCGGGCGCGAGGCCACTGGGTAAATACGTTCCACGCCCCAAACTCCTCAAACCCAGTGCCGTCCTTGGGGAGGTCCACACTTGGAGCTGATGCCCAGCAGCAGGCTGGGGGCTGAGCTCAGGCTGGGCCCCAGAGATCTGCAGGACTAGAGCTGCCCTTCTAGTGGGGAATCCGAGGCCAGAGCGAGCGACGGGCCCAACAAGGGCACCTCGGTCTCCGCATCTCCCCCCGACCCTCTCCTGCATTTCGGGGCACTCTGGGCTTCAGTCCAGGCTCCGACACCGTGGGAGTGTCCCGTGACCATGAATTTGGACACGTGACACAACGGGAATTTATTCCCTGGTGGCTCTGGAGGCCAGAAACCCAAAAGGGGTCCCACTGGGCTAACTTAGGGTGTGGGCAGGGCTGGTTCCTTCCGGGGGCGTCAGGGGAGGCGCTGTGAGCTCGCCTTCCCGGCTGCTGAGGCTCCAGGCGCCGGCAATGGCCCGCGTGTCCCATCGCTCCGACTCTGCCCTGCTGCTGCCCTCCGGCACATTTCGGGGCCCCCCGGCACTGTGAGGTTTCACGCTGCCAGATCTGGGGCAGCATCAGGCAATGAACACGACCGTCCTTCATGGCTTCGCTCAAGGGCCCTACTGACAGGCGCGAGCTCTCAGAAGCCACGTGGCAGCCAGGCCCACAGAACAGCACCCACCCCGCCCCACCCCGCCCCCGTAGCAGCAAGCAAACTGGTTTGTAGAACAAGCATTGGAGACCGAGGAGCGTGGGCACAAATCCTAACAGCTCACCTCCTACCCGAGGGGCCTCAGCCCCTCCGCACGTTTCCACGGGCCCCGTGCCTCAGTCTCCCCATCTGTAAAACGGGAATGACGCTGCAGCCGAGGATTCGATATGACGGTGAGTGTGAAGTGCTCCCCGCAGGGCCCGGCTCTAGGGATGGTCAGTGGCCAGCGATGTCCCCTTCACTTCAGTATCCCTGAATGGTGGCTTTCTGGTCTGTTGAATCCCCTTCGGGGCCGGGAAGCTTGCTCTCTAATGGGACGACCACGAGGCATTTGTGGGTCCCGGAGCGGGTGTCGGGAGAACAAGGTGGCAGGCCCAGCTTTGGCACGGACACCCGGGCTCTTCTGTTGCTCTGGGCCTCAGTTTCCCCAACTGTGAAGCAAGAGGCTTAGCTCTGACTTTCCTTTGTGGTTTTGAGATTTCAGGATTCTGTGAATTCAGGTCAGCTCTACGCTGTTGATCTCATATGTAATTATTTTTTCTCAGGATTACACATTCTTGAATAAAAATGAAATAAGACCTTCAGAAACACTGATGAAATTCTCTTTGACCTGACATTAATATGCCACATCCAAGGCAGGAAAATGAATCAGGAAGATTAAAGATGCGGGGGGCCCGGGAGTGTAAGCGGCGGGCCGCGGCGAGGCGGCGGGGGAGGGAGGGAGGTTGTTTCCATGTATATTTATTTGCTCTGACATGAGCGCGTGAAGCTGGTGCATATGTAATCTCACATAAACACGAACACCGGTGGGATATCGCTCTGCTTGCCTGCACGGCCCCCCTCATCGGATCAGACGCCAGAGGCACTGGGCGCCCCACAAACCGAGGGTACCTGCTGAAGACACATTCTTCTGGGAACACTTGGTTTGGGAGGTGGAGGAGGGCTGTGGGTGCCTAGGAAGGATTCTGATAAGATGGGAGGAAGGAAACTAGGGGGGAGATGGGGAGAGGGCGGGTCACAGCCGAGGCACAAGGGACGGCTCTGCTCCCGTCCCCGCTCCAAGGGTCAGCGACCAGGACCCGTGCTGCAGGGACCAGGGCTGATGGCTACCACTCATGTCATGTCAAACGGGCATGATGGGCTCTGTAGGGAATGACGGTATCTGGGCCACGATCTCTGCCCCGTGTCCTCTCACCACTCTGCCCTGTCTTCTGACCTCAGCGGTCAAGAGGCTGGTGGAGGTCCCCAGTCTGCCCCGGGCCGGCCCAATTCCCATGTGCAGGTGCTTGGAGAAATCCCCCCCACCTGGCTGATGCCCCAGGCCCCAGGCTCCAGGTGACCCAGCCCTGCCCAAAGATGGACCCCCCATTGCCGTGTGATGGAGACAGGAGGCTTAGCTGCACTCGCTGGGGGTTCCGGGACCGGGAAGGTCAGACGAGCGGGGCGACTGAGCACGAGCTGGACAAGGCCAGTGTTAGGCCTGAGGCCTCGAGGGGTAGAGGTCCCCTCTGTCCTGTAGCTCGCATTCCCCCACGTGGTTGAGGCAACATCGGGGAGCCCAGAATGTGCCGGTGGTGGGGCGGCGGTCCTGCACGGCAGCCTGGGGGCTGGCTTCCGAAGTTCATGAAGCTGGGTCTTCCCCGCGTGGGCCATGAGGGTGGGCCCAGGGGGTCAGTCCTGGGGTGTGCCTCTGGGGACAGGAGGAGTGGACAGCGTCCATGGCGGAGTGCGGGGCGGTCAGCGAGGGACCGGCCCTGGTCGCCCCTGGGCAGGCTCTTCCTGAGGCTGCGTTTGGAGCCCACCCAGCGAGGGTGGGCCGGACAGCACCAGGCCGCCCACACCCAGGGTCCGCGCTGGGCATCCGACTCCTCTCACACTTTGTGCCCAGACGCCTCCCCGCCTCTGCCTAGTCGGAGCCAGACGTCGCTCCAGGCCGGTGATGGGGTCCCACCTGCACCGGGGGGTCAACAAAGCCACGACGGGCGCGGGGGAGGCTGCTCCACATCCTGGGAAGGACCTGGCACAGAGCCCTGGGCCGGTGCTCCCCGGAGGCAGGGGCCGCCTGGGGCGCAGGCCTGTCGTTGTCGCTGTTAGGGGTGCCCCAGCACCAGGCCCGCGAGCTCCTTCCAGAGGGGGGCCTGCGGACCTGCGGGAAGGGCTCCGGGGGGCAGCGGCGTGCCCGAGAGCAGTGCCGACCACAGCCCGCACTCACATGGAACCAGATGCTGCGTGGACCCCCGTGGGTGGCGCTCAGCTCCAACACAGGCTCGCGAGCCGTACGTGCGTTACAGATTTTATTTTATTTTTTTAAGATTTTATTTATTTATTTGACAGAGAGAGGGAACACAAGCAGGCGGATTGGAAGAGGGAGGAGCAGGCTTCCCGCAGAGCAGAGAGCCTGATGCAGGGCTCAAACCCAGGACCCTGGGATCATGACCTGAGCCGAAGGCAGATGCTTAACAACTGAGCCACCCAGGTGCCCCATGTACGTTACAGATAAAGGAGCGGCCCGCCCGCTTCTCCTGTGGAAGATGTCGGGCTCAAAGCCCCACGTGAGAGCACCGTGTCCTGGCCGGCATCCCCTCCGCTCCTCCGGTCAAACCCGGCCTGGCCCACGGACAGTGCAGTTCTAGAAAGTTCTCAAACACGGCAAACGAACCCCCACACCGATACCATCGTTTCTAGCCACCTTATCAAGAAACGCACAGGCGGGTCTCACGCCGAATTCAGGGTCCCAGGCATAGCTCTGGGGTCGGGGTCCCCTCCCCACTTTTAAATTAAGCAGAAAGCAATCTCAGACTGGATTCAGGGTTGAGGCTTAGGGACTGAATTTACCGTTCTCCTGGGGTGTGCCTGTCAGGCCCCCTCTGAGCTGCTCCCCGTCTGGCCGGGAGGCGGAAGTGGTCCAGTCTCTGAATGTTTCCTGTAACTGCCTTTAAAAAAAAAAAAAAAAAAAGTTAATAGACTGTTTTTTTTTGTTTTGTTTTTAGGTTTACAGTTTTTAGGTTTTTAGTTTTAGGTTTACAGAGAAACTGAATGGACAGCAGAGTTCCCATATGCACCTCTACCCACCATTTCTCTATTTTATTATTATTTTTTTTTTTTTTAAGCTTGCTTTGTGGGAACTTTTCCTCGACTTTCAGTTCACTGCAAAACTGAGCCCCAGGTACAGAGAGTTCCCTTATCCCCTGTGCCCCCCGACGTGTGCACAGCCCCACCCCCGGTCCACACCCCCCAAGGGGGACACGCGGTACCGCCGAAGAGCCCCCCGACATCATGTCATCCAGAGACCATGGGGCTCAGTCCTGGCCGTGCGTGGGCCGTGCCCTTGGACAAATGTGCAGAGCCCCGTGCCTGCCCCGGGCCCACCCCTGTGCCGTCCTGCCAGCCCCCCGTGTCACCGTGATGCGGCCCTTATGACCGGGGCGCAGCTGTGTCCTACAAGCCTGGGTTGTGTCATGTACTGAACTCCGGTAAGAATCACAGTCAAACACCCTTCGCTGCTCAGATGCATCTGTCTTGGTTCGGTTTGGATCTCAGGGCGGGAACCACAGCCCTGAACTCCGTTTTCTCTTTCCTTTAACCTTCCGCGGGACACCTGCCTCCTTAAGGGAAGGGATGTGGCTTACCTTGGATCCCTAGGAATAATGCAGGGCCGGGGCTGGGTGCAGCTCTATGAGAAGGCGGGACAAAAACGGGGTGCCGCCCTTGCTCTCCAAGGTCCCCCGGTCTTCGTGGG
>CM053615.1:74947401-74969217 GCA_028646535.1 Procyon lotor
GTCCTCCAGATCAATGGCAGGGCCCGGGGACACGTCACTCGGCGGGCTGGGAGTTGGGGGTGGCAGTGCTCAGAATGGCCCCAACCACACGGGTGTGGGGCGGGGCTGCCCGGCATCCCCGCCAGCGAGCTCGGCTCCCCCTTCCCCTCGGAAGCAGCAGCTCCCCACGGAAGCCTCCTCCCGCTGCCCCCTCTCCGCACGCTCCGTCCATCCCCGGGGCCTCCCTTTCTGGACAGACATCTGTCCATCAAGCAGAAAACAGGTGTCCAATTACCAAGAGCATCCACTACCCCTCGACAGCTTTGCTAACAGACGCCCTGCCTGCTCCGGGCACACAGCTGGGCTTCCAGGAGCCCCGATACTTGAGATTTGAGCAAGGATCGTCTGAGCGGCGCTCTTTACAACAAAGGAAAGGGACGGGACAGTGGGCACGTGTGCGGTGTCGGGTGAGGGTACAAGCCCCCAGACGCAGGGGCGTGAGGCGTGTGCAGTGGGCAGGCGGACGGCAGGCAGGTGGGGGGACGGGGCAGTCCCGGGGCACCTGCTGTAGACGCTTGTTAGTGAAACCACTGACCAGCCTTTCCCAAGGCCGTGGGCGCGGGACTGGAACGGGATTCCTCACCGAACAGCAGGGGTAAGGGTGACCTCTTCACTGACGGATCACCGCGCACAGAAGGGCTCAGCTGCGTCAGCGCGGAGCCAAACCTGGAGCGGAGCTGGGGTTCGCCAAGGGGGATGTGGGCCAGGAGACCAGTCAGGACGGCCGTTAGCCCCCCAGACTGTCAGAGAACTTGCAAGCACCAGCTAACTATCCCGACTCGGAACCCAGAACAAGAACGACCCCCCAAACACCTGTCCACACTGGCATCCCGGGTCTGAAGCCCCGGGCCGGCCCCGCTGGAGCCCTCTGCAGCCGAGGCCGGTGTGAGCTGCTCTGGGGACGGGGCGGGAGGATGGATAGACAGACGGCGGTCACCACAGGGCCGGCGGTCACCGCCCACCACCCACCTTCCCCAGGAGAGAGTGAGACGCTGCTTCCTGCTGCCCGGCGGGTGTGGCAGTGGGGGAGGGGGCTGCAGAGACCAGAAATCTCGGGGCAGAGGAAGCGACCCTTCCCTTCCCATCAAGAGTCCTCCAGACAAGGCCCAGGAGCCCCTCCCGCCTGAAGGAAGGGGGGGCAATATTTTTAAAACAGTGATCAGTTTCTAAACATCCCGCAAGTCCCCGAAAGCCAGGGGATGGGCAGGAGTCACCCCGGTCCTTGGGCTTGTTCGTGCCCTGGGGCACAGCCAGCAAGCTGGCACCGGTCAGAGGACACGTGCCCAGACCTGTCCCTCCTCCCCCGACAGCCCGGGGCAAGTCTCTCTGGCGGAGACTCTAAGCGCCACCGAATGGCATGTCCAGGCGTCGCTGTGCTCGGCCGGCCAGCCTTCACCCCCACACCCCCAAAGGGGCTCACAAGACACAACCCAGACCCTGCCTTTCTCTCCTTTGCTGACTTGGTACCCAGCGGGGGGGAATGTCTGGGACAAAAAGAACACGGCGCCTCCCCTAAATCAAAAAGGAACCTGCGTTTCCCGTCAGCCTTGAAAGGAAGAACAAATGAAATACAAATGAGATGTCGTTAAAATAAGCAAGGCCTAACAGGATGGTTCTCCTGGAGTAGGGGTGGGGCTGGGGGGGCTTGGCAGAGGTGCCCTGCTCTGACGCTGCCACAGTGGCCACCATCGTTCCCGTGTCGGGCCCCATCGCTGTGGTCTGGGACTCAGGGTTAGCACAGGGAGCTCAGCCAGGACCTGAGCCCGGTCTCCTCCCCCTCCCCGGGGGAACAAACCCCCAGGGGCACCCAGCTGGGCTCCCGCCACAGCCGCTGGGGTGGTTTCCGGCATAGGCGGGCACACAGGCATCGGCGTGAGGGCCAGACGCTCGGGGGATGGAGATCAGGCTCCCCAGGGGCGACCGCAGCACCCTCAGACCCGGGCCCAGCGGAGGCACTTACCCTGTTGTCACCTTCTGGGGCTAGAGGGTCTGTCATCCAGGACCCGAACCTTGAGCCCGAGGTCTTGACAGTCACCGGGTCACTGATGCCCGTCAGCTTGCCACAGGCTAGAAGAAAGGGCACAGCGCAAAGGAGTGAGTCCCTTGGCCCGAGCCCGACCACTCGCTGCGGGAGGACACGGGTCCCCTCTGCCCCTCTCGGTGGGGGTGTCTGACTAACAGCTGCTCTTTCCCCCTGCTCCCCGGTGGTACCCCAGCCCTAAGGGCCAGAGAAGCTCCTCACCTCCTCCAAACAGAGCCACTGAGGCCAGGGTGGACAGGGAGAAGGAGGAGCAGCACCCCCGCTTGGTCCCGAGGGGCTTGGGGCTGGTGGGGCCAGAGTAAGACACGGGAGCGACCGGCCTCGCCAGGACGTGGTTTTCTCCTCTGGGCAGTGGGCACAGCAGCAGCTCGAGCCCTTAAGGCTGCGGGAGAGAGAGCATCCCAAGTCCCAAGTTGTGAGGCTCCCCTCAGGGTCCCGAGGCCCCTCATGGCTCCAGGCCCCTGGGCCGGTGAGAACCTGCCTAGTGGGAGCCCTGCGGCTGCAGAGCGGGGACCCTAGAGGCCCTGACCGAGCGGGGCAGCTGGCCGGACGGGGCCTCCGACATGGCCTCACTGCCGCCCGCCTCGGGGATGGAGGCCGGGGTGGGGGCGGGCTCAGAGCCACGCCAGCACTCGGCACAGCGGAGACTGGGACCCGGCACTCTCCGCAGCCCGGCACCCTTCGCGCAGCCCGTGGGCCTGCCAGGCTGCCCCTGCCAGCCCAGCAAAGACTCCACAGCTCCTTGGGTCTTCCAGAATAAATGAATGCCCGCCAGCCTGGAGTCCCTGAGCCCCAGGAGCCGATCGGCAGGTGGGCACGGCCCAGTCAGCAATTGCCCAAGAAGATCGGCTGCTTTCAGAAGACTGACAGTGACTTAACCCGGGGACACAGTTTAGCCAGGATAATCCCGCAGAGCAGAGGGCGCGCCAGGCCGCAGAAGCTGGTCTCTCTCTAAGAACTTAAAGTAGGGCTGAGTATCTGCACTAACACCATCTGCAGAGATAGACCCCCCGACACCCCAGCCCAGCGCCGGCCACCCCGTCTCTGTTGCTGGCAGGAGCTCAGAGGCCTTGGGGAGGGACGAGAGTCGCCTGCAGGCAGTAGGGGCTGGGTCTGCACCCAGATTCCCACCAGCAGCACCGCCCTCCTCACCACCGGCCGCTGCCTTGGGTCCACACCTATTTTTACCAGCCTATCCCTTCCCCTCTCCGGATTTCCTGTCTGTTCTGCTTTCAGGAGCGATCGTGGGCTCTCCCACGTAAATACTGTCCCCTCACAGCCTTCGGCTTCCTGGCAGGAGTCATCACTCGGTGGGGGCGCTGGTGGCAGGTCTGCGGGTGGCGTGGTCCCTGCTGAGAATCCCAGCAAGTTTGCTGGGCCCCGTGCACATGTTCCCCATCTGTGGGAGGACCAGGGGGAAGGAAGAAGGTCCAAGGTTCTCCAGCGTCTACAGGGACTGGGAGAGAAAGGGGGTGCTCAAGGCTGGTGTCCCCAACTCTCTTGGTTCCCAGGACCAGGGAGCTCTGGGGGCTGCCGGCAGGACACAGCAGCTTCTCTCAACTGGGTGGGAATCGGGAGCTGTTGACAGGGGCCACCCCAAGGGTACCACGGCTCGGGGAGCCTGGTGGGCCCGCGGGTTTTCCATCCCATAGCACACCGTGGGACCGGGCACCACACAGCGTGATACTGACTCACACCGAGCCCCCGGCCAAGCCCCCCACGCTGGCTGACCTCCCCAAAGGAGACCAGATGTCTGTCCCCCACATCACACCCAGCGGGCAAACATGGCGGGCCGGTGCCCCAGCTCCGAGGCCCAGAGGCCTGGCCCTTCTCGCCTCCGCACCTTTGCTCTGGCTGTCTCTCCACCAGGCACGTCCTCTGCCCGCCCTCCCACCTGTCCTCTATGGCCTGGCCCGAACCCATGCCTCTTCCTAAGACCTCTGCCTCAGAACCCCGCCCACCTTGTCCTCACAGACTCCTGCCAGTGACCCCACATGTCCCGGGGCCCCAGACCCGGGCGCCCAGGTCTGACTGCCCCAAGCTACAAGCTTGTTGCCCCCTCTTGCTGTTTCCCCAAGGCTCTGCCCACGGAACTGTCCACAAAGGAGGGAGGGAATCATCTCTCAGGTCCTCAGAGGTAAAATGATTCATCTCTCAGAAAACCCTCACGATGTCCTTCGCCACGTGCCCCAGAAGAGGGGACGGGAGGTGAAGCAGGGTCACCCTCTTCCAAGCGTGGGACAGAAGCCCAAAGCGCAGCCGCGGGGCCTGAAGCCATGGGGAGCTTCTAGAAGGGTGCCTGACGTGAACGCAGGGCTCAGTGGAGGCAGCCGCCACTCTCACAACTGTGGATTCAGATTAAGGGTGGGGAGAAAAGTCAGGGTCGGGGCTGCCTCGGACCACCCCAACGTGTCCAGCCTGCCGTGGGCCTTCCCGCCTGGGGCAGAGTAGGGGATCAGCCACTGCGGGAAACAGGTTGCAGGTCAGGTCTGATCTGGAGGGAAACGCTTCCTGGTAGCGCCAACACCAGCCCTCCCCAGGCTGAGGTCTGCACTCCCCTCACCCAGGTGCTCCCCGGCCCCGAGGGCTAGCTGCAGCCCCCACACCCCCTTGGAGGGAGCCCTGAAATCATGGATCAGGGCGTGCAGAGAAGGGTCCGGCAGGTCCGGGAGCCCTGCTCTTCCAAATACTGGCTGCGGCCCTAGGCCTCCAGGGCCTCCTGGGCTGGAGGCTGCCCCCCCTGCTTGAGTCAGGGAGTTATTTTTGGTTCTTTGTCCAGACTGGTTCTGCCAAGACCTCGGGAGCTGACAGGATCTAAAAAAGCCCCATGGCAGAGCCTCATGGAGGAGTCTTGGCACATTTAGTTCAGGAAAGTGTCCCTCTCTGTCACGAGGGCTCAGGATGTGCGTCAAGAGGGGAGGAGGCTCCTGCGCAGGTGCAGCTCAAAGGAGGCGGAGCTCCGGGGCCGCAGCTCCCAGCTGGGAGGGCCTGGCCACCCTTGCCCTCCAGAGCTCCAGGGCAGAGCCCAGGGGACCCCAGGAGCAGAGCCCAGGACAGGTGTCAGGAGGGAGGATGCCACGCAAAGCCAGGGGCCTGGACAAAACCGTGCCTTCCGTGAAATCCTTTGCCTCTAGCTATTCCTAGAAGGAATCCACTTCTGAGCTGGCACAGTCTCCACAGGGAGCCTCGCTCCACGAGCGGGCCCAGGGTGACGTGCCCACCGAGGAGCCAGGCCAGAGACCAGAGCGAGGGCCCGGGAGCCCCGCAGCAGGCGGGCTGGGTCCCCAGCTCTCGGACTCCCTCGGTCCCAGCCTTCATCCCTCGTGGACTGGGAAACCGTTTGCAAAGCTGGGAGCTAGGCCCGGCACATGGCCTCACAGGTGGGAGAACCCGAGGACAAAGCAGACCCTGAGGCTGGGGGCGGCACCCAGGGAGGGTGGCCCGTGTCCCCTCCCCACAGAGGCAGGGCAGGTGCTGGGAGACCTCTCCCCGGGCACAACCTTGAGCACTTCCTGGGAGGACTCCAGAGGGGAGGGCTGCCCTGCCGAGATCCCGCTCCAGTCAACACGTGAGCAGACCTCAGCTGTGGGTTGGTTTCTTTCCCGCAGGGTCTCCTGCAGGCGGAGGCCTCCCAGACTTAGCTCCCTACCCTCCACTGAAGGCAAAACCTGCTCAGGCTATTTTTGGCATCGCCCTTGGCAGCGGCTCCCTCCCCCCACCCCTCCAGGCCTCAGGGAGCAGGTTGGGGCCAATCCCTCTGCCTTCCCGAGGCTACCCCATCTCAAGGGCTAGAGAAGAGAAAGGCAGCTTCAGACTTGCCTCCCCAGGAGATAGAGCCCAGGACGTGGATCCAAGGCAAAGCCCCATGCCCTGACATCCTAAACTGGCTAAGAAATGTACACCTCAACAATTAATTGATGTGGACCCTGGGCTGACAGGGCCACTGACGCTGAAGCCCACGGGCTTCATTCACATGTGTCCTCGGTGGAACAGTAAGACCCCCAGAGATCCTGATGCCAGGGCCCCGGGTGTCCGGGCACTTCCTTTCCACTGGGGGAAGCCCTAAAACTCCCCTTGTCCCCACTTTACAGGGTGGAAAAGTGAGGCCTGAAGCTATCAGACCCAGGAAATGCTCGGGCCGTGTTGATGTATGAACAGCATTTTGCATTGGATCCTGAGTCTCTGGTTCCGCTGGTCTAGCTCTGGGTCATCTGACTGTGTAGGCTCCCCCGGTGGGGGATGGGGGGACTGTGAAGTCTCCTGCCCCAGCCTGGGGGACAGGGTGGCTGGGCGGCTCTGGCGCTCCCCCGTCTGGGAACAAGGGGAGCTCAAGGGAGCCTCTCTTGCAGAGATGCCCAAAGAGGCTGAGCCCCACCTCTGGTTTTAGAAACGGAGTTTCAGAATCCTTTCTGGCTGGGCCTCTGGGAAAAACATACAATCCCATTGAGAGAGCAATCTTTTCAAATAGAAACAGAAAACAAATGGAACCTTGTTTTTCTCTGTGTGTTCTGGGGTCAGGAATTACCAGCCGCGTCGACTTAAAGAGAAGGTGGCCACAAGGAGCAACTCGATTGAGAACACGTTAGCGGAGGAGGGGCTGCGGTGTCTATACTGGGGAGGTAATAAAGGGACCTACAGGGAGACTTCAGACCAAGGAGCCAAGGTGCCCAGGGGGCAGGGACGGCAGCTACCAAAGGGCTATACCCTGCAGGAGCCCCAGCCTCCTGGGCAGCTGTCGGCGAAAGGGGGGCCCCCACAGTGCAGGAGGTGGGCTCCTAGGCTCTATGCTCCCCGGAACCTCCAAGCAGGCAAAGAGGTTACTGAGATGGTACCCACTGGCTAGGTTGAAATAAAAATTGTTTCAAGCAGCCACAGGATAGAAACATTGTCCTTAAATTACTGAGCTTGAATGGAAACCTAGGGAGAGGGCAGAGCCACTGTTCAATCTATCACCTGCTTATTTATCTACCCCCACACCTACCCACCTACCTGTCTGATCATCCACCTGCCAACTGTATCTGTCTGCCCGCCTAGCTGCCTACCTAGCAATTATGACTCGCCTGGCCTACCCTCACCGGCTCTGCCGGGCATGGAGTGAGCCGGGCTATGAGGTGTCGTGTCCCTGGACTCACACGGTGATCCCAGGGCATGGGGACTCCTACACCTTCACTGTACAGATAAGCAGGTGGCTGCCCTCGAGACAGTCAGTGCCTGGGGAGAGTCGCACAGCCACGGGGGATACCTAACCTACAGACCGAGGGCTCTCACCCTTTGGTGTTCATGAGAACCTCCTGGCTTTTGGTTAAATGCAGATCACTGCTCCCCCACCCTCCACCACCGCAGATTCTGATTCAGGGGGTCTACCTCCAAGTCAAGGTGTTTCCGGAGAAAGAAACACAGAGGCAAGACCGCACAGTTGCACTCCGACGGGAGAGAACATAGCCCCTGGGAATCATCCTCTCTCTTCACTCCCAGATCAACCATCTCGGCGGCCCAAGGGTAACCATGTGGAAGCCCCAAGATCCTAAGCTGTAAGGAAAATTCACGCAGCTTCTAAAAATAGGCCAGGTGCAGATGGAAAGGTTGCTCATCCCGAGAGGGGCGGTGTCCCCTCGGGAGAGGCCTGTGGCTTCTCGGCGTTTGTAACTTTCCACTCTGAATTTCCATTTTGCTCCTTGACCCCCTACAGGGAAAGCATGGAGGTCCCATTTCAGTTTCTCACTGGTATACACAGTCTGTATCCCAGGGAGGGGATAAAATAACCAATAACCGCCCCCCCCACCGCCCCTGGATTCTTCAGAGGTTGAGACCTCTGGGTGGGGGTGTTTGGAGGGTCTAGACAGAGCGAGGTGGTCAGCGTGGGCTAATGCTGGGTAGAAACCCCAATCTGTGCCCAACGGAAATCATTATATAACCCACAGTCATAAATACAGTCTCATAATCGTGAGCATTCGAAACATCCACACTGACCCCTGGAGTGTCTGAACAGGAAACGCTGTGGAGACTGCCCAGCCCTGACCCCTCCCGGGGCTGTACCAGGTCCCCCTGCCCCTGACACACCAGGATTGGGGCGCCATGAAACACATCACTGGAAAAATGAGGAAGACAATCCCTCATGGGACACAGAAGAAGTGTCCACATTAAGCCAGATAAAACTCCCAACACCTCTCGCTGTCCTCCCCAGGCCTGGGGGACTTTTGAGTGTTTGCCTTTGCTGAGAGGCCTAGAACAGGATTTGAGATAATCTGGGCGTTTGGACCTGCTCAGACGGGGTTGGCCAACTACTTCCTTGCTTTTTGGATGTTCTCTCCCTTATACCTCAAGGCATCAGGGATTTTTAAAAAGTATTTTCTTTGGGATGTTGTAAGTTTGTAAGATGGTATTTGGGGTATGTGTGGGGGGTGTGGGGAAAGAATCAAGTTAGAATATCAGATAAAACCTAAGGGAAACTTCTTCATAAACCAAAATTGCCCTAAAAATTACCCTAAAGTACACTACGTATACAGTATGAATATGAACAACCATGGTGTCAAAAAAAGAGTAAGTGAGAAGGACCAGCTAATTTCCACACGAAAACCTAAGAATACACTGGAAATTGGGAAGCAGGCCGGAGAGTGGGCTCAGATGCCAGTAAGCCACGATCTGTGAGAGCAACCAGCAGGGAAGTTGTAAGGTGAGCGGGAATTCAAGCACAAGCCAGAATCCGGAGGGGCCCCCCCATGGCGGGGACCCCCAGATCTGATGCTCCCCCAAGAAAGCAACAACGGGGTTGAGGAGACCGTGAGCTCGGGGGCTCCCTCCATCCAGGCCATTAGGATGGACTGATGCCTTTTCTCACCGTGAATGGCAAGTCCTCTATGCTGGTGTGACCGAATTTTCTTTTCTCTTTTATTCAAACTACACATGATTCGCTATCTCGGGGGTTGCGTCAGCCCTTGTCCCCAGCCTGGAGAGAGTATGAGATGTATGTTTCCAGTCCTATTAAATTCATGTCCTAACCTCACCCATCGCGCGCGCACGCGCACACACACACACACACACACACACACTCACGTGTGTGCACACGCACCACACATCCTTCAGATGGCATGTGGCATCTAGTCCCTTTTCCGGATGTGTGACTTCATGGGGTCTGTGAGCCGGCCTTTGCACAGGATTGGACAGTGCCCTGGGGTGAGCGCCGCCTACCTGTGTTCCCAGGCGGGAGCCCTACCCAGGAGCCCTAATCAGGCCCTGGCCTCCCTGAAGCCAGGCGGGCGCTGTCCACTTCAGCACCACTCCCTAAGCCTGTGCGCCAGCCGAGGTGGGCGGTGCAGCGCCACGCCCCCGGCCGGTGCCTCCCTGAAGCCAGGCGGGCGCTGTCCACTTCAGCACCACTCCCTAAGTCTGTGCGTGAGCGGAGGTGGGCGGTGCAGCGCCACGCCCCCGCAGGGTTCTGGTCCTACCTAGTTTTTGCATGCATGCACGGAGCCTTTCTTCAAGATTGGACACTCTGCTCTGAAGTTCATCGTAGTCATAGGCGCCAATTTCCTCTTGCAGCTCGTTAAGCACTGACGTCAGATTCTGGACCTCCTCCTTAAATTGCAATACCAATTTGGCATCGGCCTTGTACTCTTCCAACACAGGTATCAAAGGCCTAAGTTCATCCATTTTCGCTTTTATCGCCTGCAAGGTTAAAATAAGCTGGGTTCAGTGCTCTGCGTGCAAAAACTTGCAACACCCTGCCTTGGCCTGGCTTCTCCCCGGGTGAGGGAGCATGTGCACACTCCTGTTTCATTTACAGGTTTATGTATTCTGGCCCAAAAGAGTTAGAAAAGCATATTAAACAGTCTTCAGAACACCAACATATTTGGGAAAGGTCTTTATTGTCAGTTTAGAATGCAACATCTTAAGGTTACATGCTTTTAGTCACACACACAAAGTTTTCTTTTTTTTTTTCTTTTTCAAAAAATGCATTGACAAGGGTTCAAACTATCCGTGGAATGCAGCTACAGTCGCATGCAAAAGAGGATCCTGGTTGTGTTCAAGGTTCCTTAGTGTTATGGTGCTAAGTATTGGAAAATAATAGTAAAAATGCATGGTGCAAAAGCTCTCTGACCCTCTTTCATGGTTACATGGGAGTGGACTGCATCTTCAGTCACTGCGGCACTGAAAAAACGCTTTTAAGTTAGCCCTGCAAGCAAGAAAACGAAATACTGTTGAAGAGCTGCCTCACTAGCCTGTCTTAAACAGACAGCCATTAATAGACAAATATTTTCATGGTCACTTAAAAAAAAAAAACATATATTCCATTGCTAGATTTAGTCCAAACCAACTGCTTTAACAGTCATAGAAATTCTCTCATAATTCCTGGTGGAATTCTTAATGCAATTAAAGCACGGTCAAAGGTGAGAGGTTGCTTTTCCTCCCCTGGGGCCACATTGCCCCAAATTTTGGAACTGGGAGAGATGCCCGTGTGGACAGTGCTTGCAAAGACCAGCTAGCTCATGGTGGCTAAAGACACCCCCGTCTTCAGAGAAATCAGACTCTAGCATGGCACAGGGAATGCTGGGCTTTCAGGGAGAGACACAAACTCTTTTGGTGGGTCAAAAATCTCTCTCTCCGAGATAATTCACCACAACGTCATTAGAAGCAAGGACAACACAGTCACCTGCCTCCAACGTGAGCCAGCGGCTCATTGCTCCTCGATAGGATCAGACCTGCTATTATTTTATTTATAATATAGATTTATTACTTCGTTAGCCTGCCGTTTCGTCTGTATAATGTATCGGTTTTAAAAGTGGATTACTTCTTGCTTCATGCAGGGAGCACATCAAAGGAAAACATTAGCATAAAAAGGATAGGAAGACAGAGCGTCAGCAATTTCTAGTCAAGCAGGGCTGTGTAATTTGACCTGTTCATTTATATCTGGGCTAGATTGCTAATTAACATGCACGTGTACCTTAATTAAGGTGCATATAATTTTTCAATTTAATCATTTTGAAGCTGAGTAAACTAGATATATACATATATATATATATACATATTTCTATATATGTATATATAATTTTAGGTCAAACTCTGGCTTTAATGTCCAGAGAGACCTGGAGAGAAAAGAAAAAAGAAAAAACACTTACCAGAAAGTGAGAAAGATGTTGGTGTCTCTCTCTCCTCCCTACAAATCTACAGTGTGCCTTGTCATGGCTAAATTAGGTCAGATGTGAAAAATTGCCCCGAGTGATCCCTGCTCAGAAATGGCTCTAATCAATTAAGCTAATCCTCGGCTAATGTGATTTACCTACAGCAGCTGCCGAATGACAAGGACCAATTGTGTCCCTTCCCAGCTAATCTGTGACCTGGCTTGAGAAGCCAGGTCCTGGGACCCTGGGCCTGGGAGGCTAATGGGGGCTAAAACCCGCTGCTCCGTCTACCCCTTTGACTGCGTCTTTCGCCAAATGAGGGCGAGGGCAGGCTGCCTCTCCATTTCCAAGGACAGCGGCGGCCGTTTGCAAAGCAAAGGGCAGTTTCTGCCGGGTCCTGCCTGGCCCCAAGTTTCTCTTTCCAGAGGGGAAGGGGAAAGCATGAAGGGAAATCAAGCCCAATCTCGACTCGGAGGAGGAAGAGCACACGTACCTTGAACTGCCTGGCCAGGTGTTGCTTATGGCTCTCTTCCACCTGCTTGAACTTGGACTCTAGTCCTTTCATTTGGTTCTCCATCTTCTCCACATACTGCAAGTCCCTCTGGGTCCGCCTGTCCAGGACCTCTATGGATTGAGACATGTTTTGCACCTGTCAAAAAGGCAACAGGTTCAAGAAATGAGCTGCAGCAGGTGCCCGCCCATCTTATTTGCCTCCTAATACACGACAGTGACCTTTTCCACGCAGCCGACACACTGGGAACCAGAGGCAGCCCATGCATTATTTACTAGTTAATCACCAGCATCGGGGAGTGTTATGACCAAGAACTCCCCAAACAGAGCAAATTGGTTTGGTAAACATTCCCTCTGCCATGTTCCAGAATGACTTCTCTTCCAGCCAGGGATGCAAATCAGGGGTTCAGGAGGCTCACAGCTCTAGGCATACAGGCTTTGGGTGACTTTTTCTTTCTTTTTTTTCTTTATTTTGTCAGGGGGAAAGGGATTGTGTCTCAGTCTCTTTATTCTGCAGGATGAAATGGGTTAGGCAGGCATAAATACCAGCAAGGATGAATAGTGCTGTTGGGCTTCCCTCACCCTGGGTGGGGACTCTCTATCCCCCTACATCTCACTGGCATCCTCCTGCGAAGGGGGGTGGCACGTAGAGCCAAGCTACAAGGGAACTGCTCTCCCTGCCTCTGCGTCAACCCTTGTCCCCATCTCGAGCACCATCCATCACCCCTCCCGGTATCATAGGTAGATGACCGCCCTGCAAACATGCGCGTTCGGCGCATAGAGTCAGGAATCAATCACCTGGCCAAGGAAGAATCGCTGTTTCACATCTTTGCAGACAGATCTGAATTGAGTCTAGCCTCAAGATGGAACTTTAATAGTCAACAGGATTCCAGAGAGCTTAAAAGAAAAACAGTTTCAGTGCAACCACCTGCCAGGGCGTTTTATTTTTGGGGGGGCTAGCTGGTGCTTCTCTGCACGTGCATTTGGGGCAGCGGAGGGGGTCACGGACGGAGCTCAGGGTTGTGCGGTGCTGTTTGGGTCACTCCTCGGAGTCGAATCCCATCACCAGGGAGGAAGATACCGTCACAACCACCGCAGATCTCCATTTCTGATGTCCTGCTGCCTTTGAAAATCCTCTCCCTTTTTAGGAACGGCATCATTTGGGCATGACCTGTAGCTTGACTCGGTCAGTGAAAAGATGACAGTGCGGTTTCCACCACGTACCGTTCAGCCTCCACCCCCGTAAATAAAGTACGAGTGCAACCGAAATGCTTCTCAGTAGGAGAAAAACCGATATTACTCACTGCAGCATTTTAAAATGCCTGGGATTTTATGGCTAGTTATTTAAAAGTAACACGCAAATCCAGTTTACAAATTCGGGTCTGTGAAATACCCTATGTGGTGACTTGGATGCTCTCTGATCCTTTCTGTGGGGACCTGGAAAACATTTGCTCTGTTACCTTCTCTCTCCCTGCCCCCCCCCCCCACCTGTCACACTGAATAACCACAGGACTTGGAGACCTTGGAGAAGAGTTGCGAGTTATGGTTTCCTTCATATTTTAAAACCCAGCCCAAACATCACCTTCTCCAGGGAGGCTTCCAGGATGCGCCAAAGCCAGAATCGGCTGCATACTATTTGGAAATAGCATCACCTCGTTGGCGCAATGCCCGCCCGGCAGTAACCACACATTCACATTTGTCTCAACCACCTGGCTGGACAGGGAAATGCGGGGTGGCAGGGGCCCGGGGCTTATTCACTCCCACAACCGCAGCACAAGCAACCCCCACCCCGAGCTAATGCACGGAGGGCCTCCTGCAGCCACAATGCTGGGAGGAGGAACACAAATGGCCGATCCCAGTCATGAGCCCTTTCCTTTCCTGAGACTAGCGTTCCTGTTCCTGCCGGGCTGGCAAAACCCCCAAGAGCGGGGGCTTCCGTGGGCTGAGCCGAAGCTGCAGGGGCGCGAGCTCCGCCCTCCAACAGGGGCCACACGCAGAGCAACAGGCTTCTCACTTGCCTGAGGAGGGAGGCTTTTCGCGCATTTTAAATAAGATTAAATTTAAGATCGAGAAAACCAATTTTAAAGATGCCCAGTGACTCCACTGCCTTAAAACAAAATGCAGACTCTCCTACCGTCTGTCCCGCCCGGAGAGAGGACCCCCACTCTGGCCAGTCGTAAAGCAGACGACTGGGCCGAAGGGCACACTCACTCCCAGGTGGGTGTCCTCCCTCCAGAAGACCCCGTCTACGCCCCAGTCCCGGGGCCATCCATCCTCTTTCCAGCGGGATGTGTCCCTCCACGAGCTCAAGGTCACATAGCTCCCAAATGACAATGTTCCTCCCCAGGCTGAGCCCGACCGGTCACTGATTCATTCGATCTTTATAACACCTGGCCCGTGGACGCTGTCTCGAGTCCCGTGCTATGTATGTATGCATAGGGAGACCGAGGCTCAGAGAAGTTAGGCAGCTTGTCTATCATCCCACAGCAACGATCCAAAGCCTGGCCTCACTCCAAAGCCCATACTCCCCAAGTCAGGGCTGACGGCTTTTTCAAAGCGAACAGAACCTGCGGCCCCCACAGGCCTTTTCCACTCGGCGGGTTGCCCGTGGCCCTCAGCCCCGACCTGCGGCAGGAGGAGACCCGCCCCCAGAGGCAGGAGCAGCCTGCCCCTCCCCCCCTGCACAATCTGAACGCAGGAAGCCTCCAGGCCCTCTTTTACAACAAAAGGCTGCTACCCTCTGAAAACACAGTGCCCACTGGGGTATAAAATAGGGTTTTAAATCTTCTAGCCCCGACACAGCAGAGTATGGAGGCAGGAAGAAGGGCCGGAGGCCTGTGCTCCCAGGGGCTCCGAGAGCTTTCTGGAATCCAGAGGGCACCTCCCCCCAGAGCTCCAGGGCCGCAGCCTGCCCCCCAGTCCCCCCACCCCCTCCAGCCCCCACCCCCAGCTCCACCTCCTTCCTCTGCAATTCTGAATAATTAAAGGCCCAATTAGGCTTTGGTCTAGTTTGGTGTTAATGAACGTTTGTGGAATCTGCTAAATGCGTTTTACTTTAATTCTTTTCTAAATGACGTGCTGGGCGGGCTAGACACAGCCCAACAAAGACCACACTGTCCCCGACAGGGGAGCAGGCACCGCGGCCAGGCCCAAGGTCTCCACGCCCTTCTCCCCCGACCCCCACAGCACCCCGGGGACTGCACAGAGCTGCAGCGCCCAGGAATCGCTTACCCACGCCTTCCCTCCCCACTTTGGGAAACTGAGGCCAAGACAAGGACCTGTTTGCCTGCAGCTGTGTGAGGGGCTGTGGTTGAGCCGGGCTCAAGGTGAACAGTTCTGACCTATCACCGCGGTGCTGTGCTCTCCTCCCTCCAGCTGCCGTGGCCATGACCTTCCCCAGAGAGGAGCACAGCCCGGGGGCTGGGGGGGCCGGGGAATGGCTTCCTCAGGGCTCAGGCCCTACCCCCCCTTACTCCTCAATAATGACAGAGTCGTCTCTTGTGTGTGTGTGTGTGTGTGTGTGTGTGTGTGTGTGTGTGTGTGATGCGAGTATATCTGGTGTGTGGGTGTGGGGATGAGGGGAGCTGTACATGGGGTGTGTAGGTGGTTCGTGCGAGGCCTGTGCAAGGGCGTGCGGTGTCCGCGTGTGTACGTGGTGTGATGAAACGGGATGAAAAATCTCACCGAGTTGACAGATTCTTGTGAAGAGTCTCTGAAATGATGGATTTAAAATGTGTGCTTGACCCACAGGGCGCTACTGCCCGTGGGCTGCTGCGGGGTGGACTCCAGGTGCACTTGCCCTCCAGGGCCCGTGACTGGCAGATCCAACCTCCCCCGGGCAGCGAAAGAGCCCATCGGCTGAAGCCCAAGGGGCTCCCGGGGCGCTCTCCCCGGGGGGGCTGGGCCACAGCCCCGAGCCCTCCGGACTACAGGTCTCCGCACGGCGGGGAGAGGTGGGGAGGTGGTGTCGGGGGAGAGCAGCCCGTGTCCCCTCTCCCCACTCCCACGTGCTCCTCAGGGGAGCGACAGGCAGGGTCGACTCGTCTGCTCCTGCGCCCTCCTTACGGGCGGGGAGCTCGGGCTCCAACCTCTCCACCCATTCATTCATTCAGAGATATTCTGAGTCTGGACACGCCGAGAAAGAGGGAGGTCTTGAAGCCAGGACAGACCGTGCAGGCCAGCCCAGCCTGGGCGCTGGCGCGGGCACACACACCACATAGACGGACACATGCACGTGCACACGCGCCCCACACAGACTCACCTTCTCCAGTAGCTGCCTTAGCTGTTTCGTGCGGGCATCCCGTGAACACATGGTCTGCTGGGGGGCGACCACCGTGCAGATACACCTGCCCTCGCTGTCCTGGGCGGAGCTATACACCTGCCAGCTCTCCTCGGGGTTGGTGGGCAACACCTGGGGGGAGGGGGGCAGGCGGGGGGAGGGAGCCAGAGGGAGACAAGTGAGACCAGAAGGCAGCGCACCGGGGACGACAACTGGGTGGGGGTGGGGGGCTGTCCAAGTCCGATCTCTGGCAGAGAAGGACAAAAAAACGGACCAAAGACACGTTCTGACCCGGGGGAGGGGCGAGCGCCCCTGAGAACAAAGGGGCAGAATCCCGAGCAGGTCCCCCCAACACCCCAGGGCTCAAAGGAAGTCGAACGGGCAGGACTCTAAATTTTGTTTGAATTCAGGGGATTTTTCAATTCCGGAGATGTTTGGTGTTCCGGCATCTGACCGAATGGATAGGCTAGGTAGCAGGGAGGGGGGAGAGGCCGCAAGCTGGTGAGGAGTCAGGCAGGAAAGCAAGTGGCTGGTTGACTCACAGCAGCATGTAATTCAGAAATAAGATCTCCTCCCCGTAAGGCAAGCCGGGGTGGCTGGCGCAGCCTCGAGACACTGTCCCTGACGCTTGAAGATGAAGCGCCCCGGGTAATAGCCAGGATCCGGCAGCCCATTAGCCCGGAGCCGCAGCGACCCCCGCACCCCAGCTGCCATCCCTCAAGCAGCCTGGCAGATGCTGCCCCGAGGAGATGCCAGCCTTCCTACTCCACGAGGGCTGCTACCCACGAGTCATTTGGTGGCAGTCACCAAGTTTCTGGTGACACGGGGGGCCAGCTCACAGCCAGCCTCAGTCCTGGGGTATGCCCAAGGACCACCGAGAGACCAGAGCTGTGCCTGGCTGGTGTCACCTTGCAGCCCGGCTCAGGTGCGGAGCGCCAGGCACACGGGGCGGACGCCACTGTCCAGAAACACTCCCGGAGCACAGACCCTCCCCCGCAGCCTGCCCGTTGCCTCAGGTCACCTCCCTGCTATTTTTAGTGCGGGCTGGGGCGGGGGAATCTATAGTAGCTGTCCATTTGTTTCATTCATTGCCAACCCTAGAAGCTTAGGACCCAGACGCAGGAGCACAGTCATTATGAAAGCAGCCCTGGATGTCATCCTTGAGACACCAGGTGGGGTGAACATGATGAGGGTTGTAGGATGGGGTCCCGTGGAGACCTCCTCCCAGAGCACTGTGCCTTGGGCAGCCCAAATCAGGCGGGAGAGGAGCCACCTGCCCGCACCCCCCTGCCCATCCCCCCCGCAGAGGGAGCCAGCCTGGGGCCCTTCCTCACATCCTCCTCCGCTTAGGGGTGCTTCCCGCTTAGCCTGGCTCGCAAAGCTCCACCCACCATCTGAGCCAGCTCTGCCCACAGGCGCCTTGGCCGCTCGGCCCCCACCCCCCCAAGCCCCCAAGGCCTTGACAAGGGAAGAAAAAGCCACCTGGGAGGCAGGATAGAGGGCTGATGGGATGGAGAGGGGGCCAGCGCCACAGTCATTGCCTCCCGGGGCCCCACCCCCGCCACTGCACTTTTGAGCTCCGGGACTCTGAGGGACCTGGCGTGAGGATGAACAGGGAAAGGAGCCTCTGAGAGCGGGAGCTGCCAGCTCCCCTGCCTGACCGCTAGCCCTCTCCAGTCCAGTCCCGGCTGGCTTTCACAAAGTAGGGCGGGCTCGATTAGAGCCCTGGAGGGGACCAGCCCTGACAGGGTGGAGCAGCGGCGACCCCACCCCTTACTTGCTGAGTGACCTTGGACAGGTCCCCAAGTCCCCTGCCTCAGTTTCCTGTCCTTGTCAGCGAGGGACTTACTATTAGTTGAAGGGTACTCCAAGCCTCAGAGTCCCTGAGGCCCCCTGCCCTGGAGGAAACCCAGCAAAGGAAGGAGGCGGTGCCCCTGGGGGACCAGGGCAGGCCGCTGGCTGGTGGGGCAGCGCCGGGAAAGGGATACTCCCGCCCGCAGGGGGGAGCCGCCGGGGACCCTTGCCCGTGCCCTTGGCCCTGTGCCCTGCCCGGCACCGCCCAGCCCAGGGTCGGGTCGCGGAGGGAGCAGGCGGGAGGGCCCGCGGGGCGGCGGCGGGGACTTACGCCGGTGCTGCGGTCGAGCGTCCCGCCGCTGGCCGCAGAGAGCTTGGTGGTGTTGAGGCCCACCAGCGAGGGCAGCGTCTGGGACATCCAGTTGGTGATCATGGCCATGGTGCTCAGCACAACCCCGATCTTGAGCAGCGGCACCGACATCGCGCCTCGAGTCGCCTCCTGCGCCCGCGCGCGCCGGCGCCGGCTCCGCGCCCCCGGGCAGCCTTCAGGCGGCGGGCACCGCGGCGGGCAGGGGCGCCCGGCCGAGTCCCCGCGCCCCCTCGGCCCGCCGCCGCCCGCCCGCCGCCGCCGCCGCCCCGCGCGCCCTGGCCATGGCTGCGCCTCCCCGGGCGCGGGGGGAGAGTGCCCGCTGCCCGCCGCCCGCCGCCCGCCGCCCGGTGTCCGCGCTGCCGCCGCTCCTCCGCGCCCTGCGCCCGCGCCCCGCCGCCGGCTCGGGCTCCGGCTCCCGCTCGGGCTCTGAGCGCCGCGCGGACTGCGCGCGGGGGCCGCGGCCGGGAGGCGGGGACACGGCCGGGCGGCGGCCGACGCAATCTGCCCAGGAAATGGGTGGATTTTTCCTCTCCGCTCCCGCTCCCCGCCGCCCCCTGGCTGCTGGCAGCGAGGCTTGCAAACCCCAGCCGCCAACGGGCTGAGACGGGGGTTCAGGGAGGAAAGCTGACCACCGCCCCCAGTCCCCAAATCCGCCTGCGCCTCAGTGGCCCGACGGTCCAGATCTGTTGCCACGCGGCTACTCTCCGGGCCGAGTCAGGCCTGGGCACCCCTCTGGGACCCCCCGCCCCCAGCCCACAGTCAGCCCTGGCTGCCGATCCCTACTTGGGGGTGGCTCCACGCTCCCGGACCAGCCCTGCCGTCCCCTGAAGCCCAGCTGGCAAGGGGTCCCCAGCCTCAGTGCTGGGGAGAGGGAAGGAGGTGTAAAGGGGAGGGCTCTCTGGGAGCTCAGGGACGGGGGTGCGGGGCGGGTGTAGGCAGGTGCTCTAATGCCTCTGGGAAGAAAGGAGTCTCCTGGCAGCGGTCAGCACCCATCAGTGTGGGCTTCTGGGTGGGGGGGGGCTCTGTGTGTGCAGGAGGGGTGCAGGGTCCAGCTCGCAGAGCAGGAGCTGGGTGCAAGTTTGGGGCTCCGGCATCTGGGCTGGAGAGCTAAAGGTGCCCCACCCATGAGGAGCATGGCCCTGGGTGGGGGGCTTTGGGGTCTTTGGTTGGGGGCCGAGAGTGGTGGTCCCAAGCCCTGGTGCTCCTGCAGAGGGGCAGGGCAGCCTGGCACAAGGCCCAGCCCTCTGCAGCCTCAGGAAGTGCGAGTCCCCTTGGAAGCCCCGGGCTGACTGAGTCGAACACCTTAATAGGGCTTTGGCATTTGCAGGAAGCTTCTAGGGGATGAGAGGCACATCCTCCAGTCGCTCCCATTCAGCTTTCCCAGCCACTTGGGAAGGAGAGAGTTCCCCAGATCGCTCACCACACTCCCTTCTGCCTGGGTGAGAATCAATCTCCCTTCCGAATGGAGATGGCACGGAGCCAGCCTTCCTGGGCCCCCCGAAGATGGGCACCGCCTTCCTGGGGGCTTCACTCTGCTCTGTCCCCTTTCAGAGAGGGGACTTGATTACAGCCAGGGACGTCCTGGCCTGAGTGTGGGGCGTGAGACCCCCCCTGAAGGGTTTCCTGATTGGCTTCCCTGAGAAACGGGAGGCAGTGCAGGTGGCCGGTTCCAACCGTTGGGGAAGGGCGCCATCTCGCAGTGCGTGCTGGTACTGCAGGCTCCGCGGAGCGCCCGGGGAGCCCAGGTCACACCAGGTCGCAGGCAGGGGTGCTGGAGGCTACAGTGTGCAGGAGACTACCAGTGCTCCGCCTCCTTCCTCTGCCAGCCTGCGACAAACGGATTCGGGGCCCAGGTCACACACACAGATCCCACTGTGGACAGTGGCCACGCACTTGGTGGGAAGAATTCCAAATCGAACCCAACCCAATCTAGAAGACTCTCAGGCCCTCCATCTAGAAGATGCAGGTACTTATTTATAACCTGCTAGTGTAAGCCAGGGGTACAGCATGCTGTAGACAGACCGAGCCTGGGACAAGGCCAAGACACGGGGGACAGCGTGCTGTACGGCCCTGGACAGAAACTAAACCAATGCGGGAGCAGATTCCGGGCATTGCAACCAAGTACACGCCCCGGCCAAAGGGGGGCATCGGCGATGAGGCACTCAGTGCCGAGAATGAGAATGCAGACTCGGGGCGGACAGCCCACCGCCAGCTGGGAGACCCTGGCCAAGGCGCGAGCCCTTCTGTGCCTCAGTTTCCTCATCTATGAAATGGGTTCAATAATAGTGATTGTCTGCTTTCTCTGTGGGGTATCACAAAGATTGGACAGTTAGCGCAGGGGCAGGCTTGGCACCCAGGGAGAGCATCCTGCTTTGCACGAGACAAAACATACACAGGAGGCTCCTCCACTGAACGACCAGGGTTTGAGCGAATGGCAGAGCTGGGGTGTACGCGCCCTGCCCCCAGAGGCCTCGGCCACCCCTCCTGGGGATGCTGCTGGGGATACACACCCACCAAGGCTGAAGAGGTACTGCTGGACACGGAAACGACCCCCACCAAGCAGAGTCACGTTCCGGGAAGGTGAAACTCCAGATGGGCAGATGTGAAGAATTAAACAACAACCAAAAAAGCTCCTGATTTTGAAGAGCATCTGATTTCACTGGATGTTGGTAACGTCCCATAAGGATTTGCAGTTGGCACTCTACATCTGAAGAGCGCCAACTTAGCCAGGTTCCCCCCTAGAGAGACCGGAGCCCAGGTCGGTGGAGATGATGGAGACGACGCTCCATCCGAGGGGCTGGCTGGAGGGGGGAAGGTCCGAGGACCGCTGAGCGGCTTCGCTCCGCTTGCCGGGGACTCACTCTGACCCTGGGCACAGCACTGGGCTGGCCTGACAATGGGAAGCCCTCTCGGCAGTCACGCTGGGGAGCCAGGAGGGTTTCTGGCACCCCCAAGGCATGGCCGGGAGGCCGGCTCTTAAACACGTGGCCCCGGGTTACTCCTACGGGGTTTGCCACACATGGACAGTGCCTGGGAGTTCCTGCAGCGGCCTGGGAGCGCAGCCGACCCTGCGAGGTCAGGGGATTTGAGAGGGACTGGGGGGGGGGGGAGCTGGCTCCCACCCAGCCAGACGCCTCTCAGCCCCTCGTCACCACCTCTTCCTTCCTTGTCAGTGTTTATAAAGAAGTGGATGGAAGCATTGTTCACGTTCCTCCCTCCTAGACAGCATGTGTAGAGAGAACAGAGGTGTGTAGTGGGTACAGCCCTGTGCCTGACCCACGGGCAGCCTGCACCCCTGCCCGCTGCCCTGCACCCCTGCCCTACTCCCCTGAGCCCTGTCTTATACCCCTGACCTCTGACCCCCTGCCCTGCCCCCCTCCCTCTCTGCCCTGCCCCCCATATCCCTGCCCTACTCCCCTGACCCTTGCCCTGCTCCTCTGGCCCCTGTCCTGCACCCCTGCTCTGTGCTCCTGCCCCCTACCCTGTACCCCTGCCCCCCTGCCCTGCACCCCTACTGCCCTGCCCTACTTCCCTGACCCCTGTTCTGCTCCCCTGACCCCTGCCCCTAGCCCTGCACCCTGGTCACCCTGCCCTGCACCCCTACCACCCTGCCCTACTCCCCTGCCCTCTGCCCTGCTCCTCTCACCCCCTATCCTGCATCCCT
>CM053615.1:74975684-75003452 GCA_028646535.1 Procyon lotor
TTCCCATTTAAACCCCTTTCCGGGGAGAAAAGTCCCCAAGCACCTGTTTTCTGGGAAGCTCAGGTGGCAAGAGATGTTTAGACACGTGTCTCTCTTCTCCGTCCCATTGCTTAGTGTTTATCTGTTGGAAAGTAACCTCTGGGAAGAAGGCTGCCGGGGGCGAGCGGGACGGTCCAACCCTCTCCCGTCACAGACGGGGAAACGGGGGCCCTGGTGGGGGTAAGTAGCGTGCCACCCAGGGAGGGGCCGCGCCGGGAGGGGATGCGACTCTGGCCTGTCCCCGTGCTGCCGGGCACTGGAGGAGGCACCCTCCGGGCACGGGGTGCAGGGCTGGGCTCGGGCACCTTGCGAAGAGAAGTGGTGGAGGGTGGCCAGGCCTCTGCTCTCCGAGCGGCTCTGCCGTGGAGGGGCCCTGCTGTCTGGGGTCTGCCCTCTGGCGGGGTGGGCCCTGAGAGCCCGAGAGCCCGAGAGCAGGTGGCCCCTGGGAGAAGGGGAGATGAGCCGCCATGGGAACTCTCTCTCTCTCTCTGCCCATCCTCCCCTTGCATTGAGGGTTCTCACTGTCCCCGTAGCAACTGGGGACAGCCAGGAGAGGCTGCACGCAGAGCTGGGGGGCCGGGATCTTGTCCTGACCCTTCCAGGGAGTGCCTCCGAGCATTTCCACTCCTGTGAGATGGGAATGAATGATGCCGATACCAGGCCCTCGAAGGCTATTGAGAAGACCAAACGTAGGACCGGTATGAACATTTTGCACACTTGGAAGGGCCAGGAGGGAGGTGCCGAGGATTCACTGAGCGCCTTCAGGGCCCCGGGCTGCCGCCTGAGCGCCCCCTTCTGCTGAGTCTGGAACAGAGGTCTGGACATCTGCCCGTGGCACCCTTAACCACAATGGCCAGAAAATCGAAACAACTCAAGTGTCCATCGACAGAAGGTGAATAAACAAGGTAGTGTGTTTGCGGGCTGGGCTATCACTCAGCGTTAAAGAGGGAGGGGATTCTGACACAGGCCTCTGGATGGACCTGGAGGACATTGTGCGGAGAGAGGTAAGCCGGACCCAGAAGCAAGGACCCGGTTGGATCCATTCCCACCAGGCCAAGGGGAGTCGGGCCATGGAGACAGAGGGCTGGGGGAGGGGGCGGGGGGTAATGCCTTAAGGGGACAGAATGTGTGGGGCCGTAAACAAGTTCTGGACCCGGAAGGAGGTAACAGCCGCACAATACAGTGAACGTGCTCAGTGCCACTGAATTGGACACTTAAGAATTGAGAGAATTTTGGGGACACCTGGGGGGCTCAGTCAGAGAGGGTCCTCCACCTTCAGCTCAAGGTCACAACCCCAGGGTCCCGGGATCGAGCCTCTCGTGGGGCTCCCTGCTCAGCACGGAGTCTGCCTCTCCCTCTCCCTCTGCTCCTTCCCTGTGTGCGCTTGTCACCCCTGCAAATAAATAAATAATCTTTAAAAATCGTGAAGATTTTATGGTCCACACACACACACACGCATAACTTTTTAATAACAATATACCCAAAACCATTGCATTGCGCACTCCGATGGGTGGATTGTGTCGTGTGTACCTTATATCTTAGTGGAGCAGGTTTTTTTTTTTAAATTACATATTCGTTTTTGTATTGCTTTAAGAAAATAAAACGCCAAGAAGAACACCGCAGCAAAAGCAACAGAAACCCACACCCAGAATACCAATGTTGTCACCGCGGGCAGCCGCACAGACACCTGTGCACGCGGGTGCGCAGAGGAAGTGTAAGACGGTGTCCCCTGAGACCTCGTTCCAAGTCCCGACCTGCGACGAGGACCCGCCGGTCGCCCGGGCCCTGCCCTCCGAGCCCCTTCCTGCCAACGGTGTGCAGCCGGTGGGCCACAGCGTGGGAGATGCCTGGGACCGTGCCTGGCACACACAGGCTCAGCGGCTAGAAACTAGTGGGAGGATGAGCAGGCACTGATGCAAAAGGATGAGGTCACCCCCACATGCTTTGCAGCCTGGAAGTAGTAGATGGAAGTTGAACTTTACAGAAGGATGGGACCGAAGTCATTGGGAACTAGAAGCTCGTTTGCCTCCACGGCACAAGCACCATCCCCGGAAAATCTGCTAAAGAGGAGAAAGAGAAATCCCTGCGGACTGTTGGCTCTCGAGGTGGAAGCGTTTCCAGCCCAGGTTTCCATCCCGACCCCATCGGACCCGTCCCGGTTTGAGCCACCGGGCAATTGTCATTTCCTCTTCCTGTGGCCTCCCCTCCTGGCTCTGCGTTGATTTTTAGTGCTTCTATTATTTTTACCTTGTCAGGGTTTATACTGTTTATATTGACTCCTGCATCTAAATCCCCTTGTGAGGGGCGCCTGGGGCGCTCAGTCGGTGAAGCGTCTGCCTTCAGCTGGGGTCATGATCCCGGGGTGCTGGGATCGAACCCCGGGTTGGGCTCCCTGCTCAGTGGGGAGTCTGCTTCTCTCTCTCCCTCTGCCTGCTGTGTCCCCTCCTTGTGCTCTCTCTGTCTCTCTGCCAAATAAACAAATAAAGTCTTTAAAAAAAAAATCCCGGGGCGCCTGGGTGGCTCAGTAGGTTGGGGCCTCTGCCTTCAGCTCAGGTCATGATCTCAGTGTCCTGGGATCGAGCCCCACATGGGGCTCTCTGCTCGGCGGGGAGCCTGCTTTCCCCTCTCTCTCTCTGCCTACTTGTGGTCTCTCTCTCTCTGTCAAATAAATAAATAAAATCTTTAAAAAAAAAGAAAATCCCCTCGTGAGCTAGTCCTAGTTCTGGATTTCAGTGGACCCGGCGCCGGCTCCCCCTGGCCTCCTTGCTTTGATTCACACCTTTTGGGCTGGCTGAAGTCGGGTGCCAGGTGACCACAGCCAGCGACACGGTCATGCCTCTCTACTGACCCGTGTAGACCCTTCTTTCTTGTTACCCCGCCAGCTTTCCCACTCGGGAAATCACGAGGAGCCCCTGAGCTGTGGTGTGGGTGGGCTTCACTTTGCTCCTCAGCAGGGGTGGTAGGTCTCACGGCACCTCCCCCACGCTGTCCTCCGGCCGGAACTCCCGCCACTGAGCGTTTGGGAAGGAGCTGAGTTCCTGCTGAGACCCCTCTGGAAGGCGGATCGATATGCTTCATGCTCCTTTAAGACAAGCCTCCTTCCCCTGCCAGCCTCGTTACAATGTGACAGAGTGGTTGCCAAGGCAACGGCACTAACTCTCCCCTCTCCTCTCTCTGCAAATTTCCTAGCAAATGGGGCTGCTCCCACGCAAGGTGTCGGCCGCCTGTGCTCAGAGCCTCAGAGCCGGCAGGCTGCCCGGCTTCTCCCTCGTCCAGGCGCTGAGCCGAGTGCCCACCTTTCCTTGCCAGCCTCTCTGGGCCCTCGGTGACCTCGGGTAAACTGACTCTGGACTCCCAGGAGTCACAGGTGTTGATCCACAGCCCACCATGTGACAGGAGGTGGGCCGGACACAGAGCCTCCCTGGGGTGCGGGTCCCGGGCCCGGGGCGACGGTGATAGGCTCTCACCACGACTCACGACCCACGGCCGACTTCCCCCATCAGCTGCTGGCCTTTGGGGAGGAAAGGGGGCTGGTCCTGCAGGGCCACTGGGCTTCGCTCCTGGACCCGGTGCCTTGTCACTGCTAAGATGCTGGCTACGGCTGCAGAAACCACACCGCCACCACCATCCTTAGCCCGTGGGGCGTCTGGCCTGTGTTAAGGGGCACGGAATCGCAGGGCCTCGTGGGGATGGGATGCTCCTGCCCCTTCCCTCTCTTGCAACAGCTTCCCTCCTCCTTGTCCAGCTAGGGGGCCGGGGGTCACCTGGAGCCGCTCTCTGTCTCTGGGGAAGGACTAAAGAGAGGCCATCCCCACACAGGGTCTCTTTCGGCGCTCACCCCGAGGGTCTGCACAGCCTCTGGTCTTCTTCCCTCCAGCTGCAGCTCGAACCACAACTCCCCCAAGGATAGAGATGGTTTACTTCCTCTCAGATCTGCGCAGAGTCCCTCTCGCAATGACCAGGTCCTCCAATAAATGCCGAGTGGACGTGGGACAGCGGGGTCCTTGCCTCACACCCTGTCTTATGGGGACAGCATTCACCGCGGTGATAATGTTCCCGTAGATGTTACTGTCGACTGAGAAAACGGAAGCACCGGAACAGGAACAGCTTGGGGGTCTTGGAACTGGGATTTGGGGGAACCGCCCCACTGTGTCCCCCTGAGGAGTCGAAGGGAGCAGTCTTTGTCAGCAAAGTGCGGGAGTGTTAGGAAAGGTACACGAGTTGTTTCCCAAAGTGACAACTGGAGACAGAATGACATTTCTCAGCCCACAGGTTTCTGGGTCCCCAATGTTGGCGCCTGGAAAGATGCTCATTGTAGGTTGTCCAGTTCTTATCAAGAGTGCAGAGGCTGAAGTCCTGTGTTCGGTCATACACGCTCGCCCAGTTCAGTAGTTCAGTTCCTGTTTCCAAAACGGGATGAAATTTTGGCCCTAAAATAGAGCCTCACACGCTCAGAAGTTTTCCGTGGGTTCACAGAGCTGTCCGCGTGGTTCCCTTTATTCTGAGTTGGCTGAGAGTTTTATTACGATTGGGAGTTTAATTCCGTCCAAGGCTTTTTCCTGTGTCTACTGAAATAAGCATCTGGTTTTCCTCCTTGGTGCTATTCGTATTGGTCAGTTACATCAACTGATTTTCAAATGTTAAACCATCCTTGCATTCTGAGAGAAACCCTACTTGGTCTTAAGGGATCATCCCCTTCCATAGGTCACTGGGTCCCCCGAGTTGTTCATGGGCATCCAAGTCCATACGGAATATTATTTTCCAGGTGTTTTTGTTGCTTTTCTTTTTTTTCTTTTCTTTTCAAATATTTTATTTGTTTATTTACTTGAGAGAGAGAGAGAGGGTAGAGGGAGAGGGAGAAGCAAGGTCCTAGCTGAGCAGGGAGCCTGATATGGGGCTTGATCACAGGACCCCGAGATCATGACCTGAGTCAAAGGCAGACGCCTCACAGACTGAGCCACCCAAGTGCCCCTGTTGTTGGGAAACTCAATTAAAAAAAAAAAAAAGATATAGAGATACACAGACTTCCTCTTTCCTCTACTGCAAATTTTGGCAACTGGTGCCGTCCGAGGAATTTGTCTTGTTCACAAGAAGAAATTTATCAGGCGTGTCAGTATGAAGTTATTAATGATACTCTTATCAAACTGTTACTGCTGTCGAATGTATGGGCATGAAGATATTCATAATATTTTCTTGTGTTTTTAAGATCCGAAATAGCAGGTTGTCTGGTGACTCGATCGGTTAGGCATCTGACTCTCGATTTCGGCTCAGGTCATGATCTCAGGGTTGGGAGGTCGAGCCCCATGTTGGCTCCTCACTCATCAGTCAGCAAGGAGTCTGCTGGAGATTGTCTCTCTCTACCTCTCCTTCCGTCTGCCCTTCCCACTGCTCACGCTCTCCCCTCCCCCAAATAAATAAATAAATAAATAAATAAATAAATAAATAAATTTAAGAAACAATCTGAAATAAGCAGTTTTTTCATTCTGATAATGATCATTTGTGGTTTTTTCCTCATTTTTTTTTTCTGGGTTAGTCTAGCTATGGTTCGAATCAATTATTTGATCTTTTCAAAGAATAGAGCTTGGCTTTGTTGTCGATTTTTCCTATTTTTTGTTAGTTCCCTGTTTCTCTGATATCTTTTCCCTATTCTTTTCTCATTCCTACTTACTCTGAGTTGATTTTGCTCCCCATCCCCCCCCCCCTTTTTTTTAGCTTTTGAGATAGAAACTTTGGTGATTGATTTTGGACCTTCACTCATTTCTGACAGAAGCCACTTAAAGCCATGGACTTCCCTCTGTGCTCCGCTCTAACAGCAACCCATAAATTGTCACCAATTGTGTTTCCGTTATCCCCCCTGTGTGAAATATTTTCTACTTTCCACTGTGATGTCCTCCTCGAGCATGTTAGATGCCGTTGGCATCCATACATTTAGGAGTTTCCTAGATCTCTCGTTGTTGGTTTCTAGTTTAATTCCACCAGGTCCAGAGAGCACGCTCTGTCTGACTTCGATCCTTTTACATTTAGTTTATTTGCTCCATGGCTCAGAATGGTCTGGTAAATAGACCATATGCACTTGGGAAGAATGCACATTTTTTAGTTGTTGGGTTTAGTGTTCAATACCAATTTTGTCAAGGTGATGGATGATGTTGTTCTGGTCCTCTATATTTCTATTGACATTTCTGTCCAGCCCATTGTTTTTGTGTGTGTGTGTGTGTGTGTGTGTGTGTGTTTTATGAGCATGGACTTGTTTTTCTTCTTTTCGTTCTACCAATGAGTGTTTCATATATTCTGAGACTCTGTGCTTGTTTCCTCTTCCTGGCAAATGGACCCTCTTATCTTTACGAAATGTCCATCCTTATCTTTGGCAACATTTTGTGTCTTGGAAGTCTATTGTATTTGATCTAAATAAAGCTACTTTAACTTCTTATCCTTCCTGTCTTCCTGATGTATGCTTTCTATCCATTCACCTTCAACCTGTTTTGTCTTCATACTTAAGATGCTTCTTTCACAGACAGTATTGAGTTGGGTCTTGCATTTCATTTTATGTATTCCAATAACCTCTGCCTTTTTAATTGGAGGCTTACTTATTCTATTAATAGAATGAATAAGTGTTATGTTTGTCATTTTATATTTATTTTTGGGGTTTTATTTTTCCTTTTTTTGTCTGTTTGTTATTCTCCTACTTTCTTACTTTCTTTTGGATTATGTGACTGTTTTTTAAAAATAATTCCATCATAATTTGTCTCTTGACTTTCAAGTTATGCAGCTTTGTGTTGTTACTTTAGAGGTTATTCTAGGGATGTGACAAATGCTCCCTAATTTTCCAGTTGACCTGGGTTAATGGTCCGCTCACACCTTTATCCTTTATGTGATCATCATCAAGTGTGTTACTTCACATGCATGATAAACCCCCAAGACAATATCTATGTTTTGCCAGTCATATGTTTTTCTGAGAACTTAAGGGGAAAAATTCTCATTTTCTATTTGCCCATATACTTGCCACTTCTGATGCTTTTCATTCATTCCTGAAGACCCACATTTCCACATGGCATCATTTTCCTCTGCCTGAGGGAACCCCTTTGCCATTTCTTGTTCTGTAGGGGCTTGGAAGAGGATGCTCTTAGCTGTCCCTTCAGGGGGAAATGTCTTTACTCTTCTTTTTGAGGCTACATTCATTGGATGTAGAATTCCTGGCTGAGTTTTCTCTTAGCACTTTCAGATCACTCAGGTACTGTTTATTTCCAGAGTGCTTTTCTACTCTTCTCCGTATTGGGTGATTTCTGTCACCTGGCCTGCAGCTTCTAGTTCACTGAGTCTCTCCTCTGTTGTGTCCGATCTGTGAATTAAACCCATTAGGCAAATTTTTTTCATTCATGGTATTTTATTTTTCAGGGCTAGAATTTCCATTTGGATGCTTTTGACATCCTCTGCTTGGTTTTCTATCTTTTCGTTGATTGCAAAGGTGTTTTCTATTCCTTCATGAAGCACAGTTACGAGGGGCTGCCTTGTCTAGTAATTCCAACACTGGGTTTATCTCAGGGTCTTTTTCCTTGCAGACGTGTCACTTTCCTTCCTACTCAGTTGTTGAACACTTTGGGGAACTATTGCCTGTTGTGAGACTCTGGATTCTGGGCATCACTCCAGCTTACTTGGATGGATGCAAACTGCACACTCGGTCACACTTGCGGATGACAGAAGTACAAATCTCCGCTACGCCCACTTCCCCTCCGCCTGACGCTTGTGCCTTCAGGGTCCATCCAGAGTGCTAGTGTTTGTAAGTTGCTTTTGGGGAGAAGATTGGTTTGTTAGTTTGCCTGCATTGGAAATGGAACCCTGGAAGCCATCTGTTGCTTGTGGATGTGCTCACCACCCCGAGGGGCAGAGAGGAGACGTCGTGTCTTCGGAGGCAGCTCGTCTTGGGCCCTGATACGGAACAGGCCAACTCTCACCTCCTGCCTCTGCTCTGGCATTTTGTCATCGGCCTCCACAAGCAGCCAGGTGGCACTTTGAATATTCTGTCTGGAGACTCCTTCGGTAGCTCATGGGGTTGGCTAAGTTTATTTACTCCTGATTTTCCATGAAACCACAGGCAGCAGTGGTGGCAGACTTCTTCCCTGAAAGAACAAAGGGCGTGTGGCATCCATTGGTCCATCAGTGCTCTGTGGCCCGCTCGGCTTTCACAAGCCTTCTGCCCCCTCTGTGCCTCTCCAGCCTCCTCTTGCCGCCTGGGACCAAAGCCAACCTCATACATGTTAGGTTTGGGCGATGGCAGCCCCGTCCATGAACTCCACTCTACCCCACGCCTACCGCGCATAAGGTCACCCCAACCTGGTGCTCGAACTGCATTAATTGCTTACTTTGCTCACAGATCTGCCATTTTCGGAGGGGCTCAGGAAGGACAGCTTGCTTCTGGTCCAGGTGGCATCAGCTGGGGTGGCCTGAAGGCCAGGGGAGACTTGAGTTCTGGTACTGGACTCACCTGAGCACTGGTCACTCCCATGTGGGCCATGGGTGCTGGCCGTCTGCTGGAGGCCCCGCACGTGGCCTCTCCATGTGGCTGCTTGGCTTCCCCTCAGTGTGGTGGCAGGGTGTCAAGGGCGGCTGTCCAGCAGAACAAACTCGAAGGAAGGGCATGGCATTTTTGTGAACCAGCATCCCTTCCTCTGTACCCTATCGGCGGTGGTGGCACAAGTCTGCCAAGGATGAAGGAGAGGGGACCCAGACCTAGCCATGAGATGCTTATAAGGCCACCATCATGATACAGAAGGAGCCCAGGAGACGGGACATAGCAGAGGACCACTCTTGGCAAATCGATCTGCCACAGGGACCATGTGATGAATGAGTGAATGTTAATAATTATTAATGAAAAAGCAGTTACACTATCTTCTGCTTTAGAGAGCTCGTAATGGATTGTGCAAAGCAGTTGCTCTTCTGTACATATGATCAGTTTGCAGCTCTGTGCTAGGAAGGTACGCCTCAAGGTCCCTGTTCTTCAGCCGCTAATAGTAACCAGTTATCACATAAAACAATGCTTCCAGAGTAATTGTTGTGTGCCAGGCCCCTTTAAAGGGTTTTATAGATGTTAGCTTATTTAGTCTCGTGCCTGCCGGTTCTATGAGATTGACAACCACTCGTTCCAGGATGTGAAGCCCTAAACGACGTGGCACCTAACTAAGGATCCACCTTCTCCGCGTCAGAGTTCGGGTCCCAGTGCCCCTCTTTCCCTCATCATCCGGAGCATCCGGTCCCCTGGGGGGAGGGGCTCTCATGATTTGAGGCCTGCAGGACTCAGGGCACCAGGCCGAGCATCACAGCCCAAGCAGGGGAAGGTTCAAGGGCAGGCGTGTCTTAAATCTCCTGCCTGCTCTGAGGGCTCAGGGTGGGCAGAGCAGGTCCGTGGGAAGGCCACGCAGGGGTGTCCGGGGGGAAGGGCAGTCCCTGGATGACTCTTCCCAGGTCTCTAACCTGCTCTGAACCAGAAGCAGAGAGCCTGGGCTCTTCTCCGGGCGGCTGTGAGTGGGAGCATCGCACACCATGGAGGGCAGGCCGTTTTCATGTGCTCAGTGTTGGGCCAGGGCCTGGGACCTGTATGAGCAGCAGCCAGTGCTCCTTCTGTATCAGCAGCGGGTGCTGGCGGAGGCCCGCCGAGTCACCGAGCATGCATCAGGGGACAACGCCTGTGATGGTCCCACAGGTTCCTCAAACCTGCAGGCGCTGGCCCTGGGAGGACCCGGGGCGTGGGCTCATCTCTCTCGTCCTGCCCGTCCTGAGACTAAGACCCGGATGGAGGGCCTCATCACGGTCACATGAACCCCTGCAGGGCATTGAGTCCCTTTCTGTCCCCCACCCCAGTCCGTGGCCACCTGCTCTCTGTGTGCCCAAGGTAAGGGTCGCCCCCCACACCCAGACCTGGTTCCAGGCTTCCTGTCCTAGAGTCAATGAGAGAGACCGAGTCTTCTTCTGCAAGGGACCGACTCCGTGACCCAGGCTCTGTCAACAAAGGTGCCCACGGAAGAGGTCTGCCGGCCACCTTCAGCGGGGATCACTTGTATGTGGCTGCTGCTCCCGGAGGTGGGGCCTGCTCTCTGGTCTCGGGGTCCCCACTCAGCTTTTAGCTTTGCACATGAACCAGAAATTAGGGAGGTAGGGCAGCGTGGGGCCCTTGCAGTCAGGTGGGCGAGGACCAGCAGAGCAAGGTGCCCTGTGAGGCTTTTTCCCTGCCCATCTGTCACGGACATGGCGTGGAGGAGAGGTCTGGGGGTAGGACTGAAGGGATCCCGGAAATGGGAGCAGAATGAGCGTGAACCCCATGTGATTCCACCCAGCCCCGAGGTCAGCTGAGTTGGCGCCCAGCCTCCCTTCTGCAAACAGCAGCCAGAGGGGCTGCAGGACCCAGATCCCAGGTCTGTGTCCAGGGAGCGGTGGGTGGGCGACTTCTCTAATGGACAGTGTTTGGTCCCGGAAGAAGCGTATTGCTCGAACGGCCCAATCTCCCCAGTAGGTGCAGGTCAATTGTCCCCATTTGCCGCAACGCTGAGTATTTATTCTCTTAGTGGACGGCACTCTTGGACCCACACCACCGCTGGGAAGCCCCTTTTCTCCCTGGCCTGTCCCTCGCAGCCTCCTGCCCCCCAAACAGCAGAGAGAATAGAGGTGCGAACTGTCCACCCAGGCAAATTTGGGAGTGCGGAGAGAGGAGGGCAACAAAGACACTCCTTACTCAGCCATGTCCCCCTCGAAACCGACTCTGCCGTGACTCCCCAATGAGGGGGGCACCCCCGACCTGCCCTTCCCTGGCCCTCCCCTCTCCTCCAGCCTCTGTCTCCAGGGTGGCCTCGGTCTCAAGGCCATCCCCCCCCCATGACATGGTGACAGCTCCCAGACCCCAGCCGTGTCCAGTGGGATGCCTCACTCAGCTCCCCCTCCCGGCCCACCCCCTGGAGGGAACGCAGCCTCTACCCCTCCAGCTGTTGGGGCACAGACCCTGGAGCTGTTCTTGAAGCTTCTCTTCCCACGGCCCATCCATGAGCAGACCCCCCGGGGCACACCTCTGCCTCCTCCCACCGCACCCACTCCACAGGCCGGCCTCACATGGGGCGAAGCCTGTGCACCCCTCCCCCTCCAACTATAGGGCCTGGCACTCGGCTTCAGGCTCTCTTGGTGGCATTTTGAAATTCTTCATGATTTTCGAACGAGGGATCATGCGTTTGCATTTTGGGCTGGGTCCTGAAAACTGACCCAATTCAACGACACCCCCCCCATGACTCATTCCTCGGCCTCCCAGGTGGTGCCCCAGCTGCCCAGGCCCGATGCAGACATCGGAGTGGCCCTTAAAGGCCGGGGTCATGTCAGCTCCCCTCTGCCCAGCCTGTCCGCTGGCTTCCCGTGCCACGGAGGGAGAAGCCACGATTCCTGCCATAACTTCTTGGGCTTTCGAGACCTGGTACCCAGCACTTCCCCGACTCACTCCGCCTCCCTGCCCTCCCCAGATGCACGGGCTCCCCTCCCCCAAGCCCCAAACACACAGGTCATTGCCCTCTGTTCCCTGAGCTCCCTTCCCCTGCATCATCGCTCCCACCCGCCCCCTCTGCGCTCACCTGGGCGGTGAGCCCTACTGAAAACCCGCACCACGACCTGACTTGGGTCCAGGTCACCTGCGTGGGTTCACCAGGTTGTGGTTTAAAACAGCCAAAGTTTATCCGCCACGGTTCCAGCCATCGCGGTCTGGCGTCCGTCCCATCAGGCTGCGGCCCAGGTTTGGGCAGGGCCAATCGGATTCTCTGCCCGTGGCGGCATTTATTACAGAAGCCACGGGAGACGCACGTCTGCCACGCTGCGCGTTTCACCTGTTTATCTGCTCCCCGCCAGAGAATGCAGGCTAACGGGGACAGGAGGCTGGGGGCACCGGGGACGGGGCTGCCCGCGGCAGCCAGGCAGCGAAGCATTGCTATCCAATGGGATGGGAATGAGCCCGAAGAAAACGTTCTGAGCTGCAGCCTCACCTTAGGGAGGAGGGCTGCAGCCGCAGGGAGCCCGCCCCTCAGCTCCCGGGTGGACGCCGTCCGGGTCTGGGTGCCCAGGCCGCCGGCGGGACGGCAGGGAGGCGGGTGTCCTCACGCCTTGTCAGTAGGGGCGTGTTGTGGGTTCAGTTGTGTCCCCAGAGAGACGTGTGAGAGTCCTAACACCTGGTCCAGAGAAGGTGCCTGTATTCGGGATGCTGTTGAGTTCACAGGAGATCATGGGGGGACGAAAGCAGAGGTGAAGGGTGTCCTTGTGAGAGGAGGAGAGAGTCACTGGGGAGAAGCGTGGGGGTGGAGGCAGGATGGGCGAGGGGTCGCCAAGCCAAGGGACACGGGGGCTGTCAGTGACGGCCAGAATCGGGAAGAGGCAAGAAGAGTCTCCTCTACAGGTTTCAGAGGGACCACAGCCCTGCTGGCACCTTAATCTCGGACTTCTGGCTTCAGGAATCACGAGACAAGCCATTGCTGTCGCCTGAGGCTCAATCAGTGGTGCTTTGTCCCCATGGCGGCGGTGGTAGGGAAGGCGCAATCACACGGCCCCGTGGGGAGATCTGGCAACGTGGCCCAATACGCCGGCCCCAGGAGGGAGTGGTGGAGGCACAGGGCTGTCAGCGAAGGATGGGGTGAACAGAGACGATCTCTCTAGCCCACCCAGGCACAGGGACACGTCACACAGCTCCCCCCATGCACGTGCCCCCCGTGCACACACACCCTCCTGTGCACGCTCCCCCATGCACACATACCCCCGTGTACACAGCCCCCTCCCTATACACACCCCTGGTGCACACACACCCCTGTGCACACGCAATCTGCACACACCATTTTCCCACCAGCAGGATCCAGGGCTCCAGAGACGTGCGGGGCCCATTTGGACCAAGAACTATGCAGGTTCTGACCCTGGAGCATCAGATCGGGCAGAAAGCAAGGGGCGTTTGGAAGACATCAGTCGTTAGAAGGACACAGTCCGCCCCATCCTTCAGGAGCACTTACACCCCACCCTGTGTTTCCATCATTTTCCCTTTTCATCAGTCACCAGACCTTGAGTCACACAGAGGAAAGGACATTTTAAAACAAGTGTCCTTTTTTGGACGAAGCCTCTATGTGAAGCGTGTCAGTCCATCGTCCTGCGGCTGAGCAGGGCATTCAGGGGACCCCGAGAAAGCAGACTTGTGCCTGTAGGGGACGAGCCTGGGAGAGAGGGGCTCCGGGGACGGGCGGTGGAGGAGTCATGCGATGTCCATGTGCGCTGGAAAAGGCCAGCTCAGCCGAGGCGCCCCTCCTTCTGGGCGGCTGGGAGAGATGTGCTCGAGAGGAGGAAAGGGGAGAGAGCCACGAAGGAGGGGAGCCCAGGGCACCAGCCAGGACGGCCTCCCTTCACCGCATGGGGAACACAGATCAGGAAGCATCTATTTCAGCTTGTGGTGTGCGGGCCGGGAGAAAGGGACCCACACATTTCTGTGGCTACGTAGTGCTAGCAGATTTTTCGGGGAGGAATCTGTTATGAATAATTAATGTCGAGTTTTTCGGTTTTATGTAACGAAAATATTCTTTTGGTCTGTCTTCTTTTTATAATCTTGTTTGTTGGTATATGCTACAGAATTTAAAATGTATGCATATGCGTATTTCCCTTTTTGATATTTTTTTTTATCACACTTAAAATAAAATTCTGTCCCACAAATGAAAGGAAATAACTCGGTACTTTTCATCTGTAAAGGAAGAATGCTAACTAGCCCCACATGCACACGTCCTTCTCGCCGGCTTGAGGACGCATACCTCCTGCAGAAGGCAGGTGCCGAGTAGGATTTCGGGGGATGATTGAAGAGGCAAGTACCTGAAACGTACCCTCCAGAAATCCCGGAGTCCTGCGTGGCTCAGCAACGATCACTCTCATTTTGATGGGATTTTTACTGGAAATCCAATCGAAGGAGGGAGCAGGGGAAGTGGGTGGGAGATAGGAGCTCTGCTTTCCAAAGAAGAGGTCAGCACGGGATCCGGATCCTTCTAGAACTGGCTGCTTGAGTGGAGAGTCTCAAGCCAAAAGCACGCAGGGCTGACCCCGGGAGGTCATGGCCTCCCCGGCCTCAGGGACTGTCCAGAGCCCCTCATAAGCAATGTACTTGGCTTGTGTCTCACCTCCGTGTGGATGGAGGCCAATAAGGGGTCTTCAGTGGCCCAGCGCCCTGGGAGGAGCCAGCCCTGGGCCGAGCGTGTGCTTCGGGAGCCCGCGGGTCTGGCCAGCCGTGGCTAGTGGCTCGCACACGCTGCCCAGTGACCTGCGGCGTGCTGGCTGTGGGCATTTCCGGGGCACACCTGCACCCCTGTGTCACACGTGTCCTGCGTTCCCTGCACTTTGCAGGGCTGCCAGGTGGGGAGCGGAAGCAGGAGGGGCAGCAGGATGGGCTGTGGGGTGTGTGGGGAACTCGAACGTCATCAACCACTTTTCTAGAATCTTCCAACCTTAGCTCTGAGTTGTGAGTGTGAAGGGGCGTGAAGTCACTGTCAGCTCCCAGCTGTTCTTGGTCTCCGTGGGAATGGGGACCTGCAGGAGGGACGTTGCTGGGCTGTGGCCTGCTGGCGGCATTGGTGTCTCCCTCTGGGCACCTCCGCCAAGTGTCCACCCTGGTGTGTCTGAGTCCCCTCCTGCGCCCGGGGGTCCCAGAGGAGGGCGGGACTGGGGAGCCTCTGAAGGCCTATCCCAGGAAAGCTGCAGACCCTACAGGGTGACCACAGTCCCCTCGGGGGACTTCGTGCAGAAAGGACAGCACGAAGACGGGCAGCTGTCCCCTGCCGATGGGAGCAGGTATGTACCAGCCTGAGAAGGTGACGCGTTCCTTGTTTGGTTAATGAAACCCTAGGAGAGGTGCATCCTTCATGTGCGACTCGGCTTAATTGTAACCACTGGGCTTTGCCCGGGATGGAGATGGGCCGGGCCTGGGACCCGCAGCTCATGTGCCGGCCATTCCCTCTTCCTGTGTAATTCCCAGAGGCCACGTCCTCGGGACCACGGAGCTGCTTCTGGGAGAGCCCGGGTTGGATCTCCTCGGCTCGGCCCCAGAGAAGGTGGGTCACCAGAGGAGGAGCATCGAGGAGCCAGAGACCCCCAGAGGGCGCAGCACCCACAGATTGGATTGGGGACATGAAAGAGGCCAAGGGACCATGGGAATAGTGACCTCTGTGTCCCCATTGGAGATGGGCTTTGTACACACTGAAAATTCGTTCATAAGAGAGTGATACAGATATTTTAAAAAACGAAGCATCTGTCAAAAGGACACAGCTTGCAGGGGCAGCCGGTGAGTGGAAGACGTCATTTTGGGCATAAGAACAACTAGCAAGACTGAGGCACGGCAAACACGCGGAGACCCGTGAGCTCGAGCTAAGCCTGGGAAGGCCCTCCTGGTCCTTCTGGATGTGGGCGAACACCGGGGAGAGCCAAGCGTCCCTCTTCCCTTTCCTGCGGGCACGGAGCCTCGGCAGGAACAGAGTCGGAGGCTGACAACAGCCCGGCTCCCTGGTGGGGGACAGACTGGCCCAGGCCGAGCTCCGTGGTGCTGCCGGAGCCTCAGAGGCAGGCGGATGGGTTTGTGAGAACAGTCGGGGCTGACACCGTCTCGCCCCCCAGGAAGAGACAACTTCCTGCCCTGGGCCGTGCGGCAGGAAGCACCCCATCCCGCTCCCAGGGCTCTTGTCGGGGTTCTGGGTCAGAGGGCGGTCCAGGAAGGACACGAGGTGCAGCGGGCAGACCCCGGACTGCAGGGGACCCCAGGGGACAAGCGATCCTATTCCTTCAACCAAAGAGAGAGGCAAGACTACCAGCCAGCAGGGGGAGGGGACACCTACGGTCCCGGGGGGCGGCCTGAACAGCAGAGGCTGGTGCCCCGATCGGGGTCTGGGGAGGCTCCTCCTGCCTGTGTGCTCACGTGGCGGAGAGCGAGCGAGGGAGCGAGCAGATTGTCCGGCGTCTGTCTCACGAGGGCATTAATCCTGTCACGGGGGCCTCACCCTCAAGACCTCACCAAACCCTGATCACCCTCCAGGGTCCCGCGTCCTCCCGCCATCCTGCCATCACCCGGGGGTTAGGGCTTCAACACACGAGTCTGGGGACAGGGGACACGGTCCATCTAGAACACCTACGCGTCGGAGGATTCCCCAGACACCTGGCGACAAATCCGTGCGGACTTTGGGTCTTAATTCAAACATACGTGTGGCGGAGATATTTCGGAAACATCGGGAAACGTGAGGACCGTCTGTCGGATGACCGTGGGGGGGGTCGGCACCTGGCCATGCTCGGAGCCTCTGCGAGCCGGGCCTCCCCGGGTCCCCCGTCGTGCCTTCCCAGCGGTGGGACTCGGACTGACTGTTCCCTGACCTGGGGGACCACGCCGCCCGAGGGTCAGCGTCTCATCTCAGAGCTGCTCCAAGAGGTCAGGCTCCCAGTTCCTGGCACGGAGGTGGCGCTCGCTGACGCCAGCCGAGACCACGTGCGTGGGCCGCGTGTGTGCAGCCCTGGCGGCCACCCTCCTGTCCCCTCACCTGTGTGATCCCACCGGCCCCAGGAGGTGTGGCCCGGGGTGGGAAGGAACCTGCAAGGTCTGTGCTAACGGGCCGGAGGCCCACATTTAGACCAGAATCTCAGAATCCCGAGGGCTGGCCCCTGGATCCCCTCACCCGCAGCTAGAGCCCCGTCCATGGTGTCCTCTGCCCCCAGTGGGCCTTCCCTCAGAGGGGGCGAGCCCTTCCCGGCCCCAGGGGTCCATACGAGGACCTGTGCAGAGACACGATGGGAAGTCAGAAGGGTCTCCTTCGCAGGAGGCTGCTGTCCACTATCTGGGTGACCCCAGAAGCATGTGGGACCCTCATTCCCGAAGGTGTGAGACCATGGGCCCTGTTGGGACACAGAGAAGGTTCACAGGTGTGCACGCATGTATACATGTACGTGTGTGTGCACGCAGGAGTAGGAGCAGGTGTGTGTGTGAGCACGTGTGTCCCAGATGTGCATGCACACGTGTCCCGGGGAGAGACGAGACGGTACAGGACTCCACTCCAGCCCCGAACCTTTGCTTCCTGGTAGAAGCACCAGCGAGGGCTTGGCTCTGGTGCTGGGGTCAGCTTGAGACCCTCTGGTCCTTCTTACCCCATGGATGCACCAAGGTCTTAGCCACAGAGGCTTCCTCCCACCATCCTTCCTCCAGAAACTCCCCCTGGTGAGTCCCTGGCCGGCAGAGAATCCTGCGATGACTATTCAGGCCAAGATTGTGTTGTCCAAGGTGTGCGCCCCAAATACTCATCCTGGGGGGGAGGCTTCTCCAGACACGGGGGATGGGGTGCACACGGCTTTGGGAGCGGTAACTTCCCCCCATCCCCCAGCGGCATCTCTCTCCTCTCTGACCCCAGCCGTGAGCGGGCTGGGCGCGGGCAAAGCTGATTAATTCTGGACGCCGCAGAGGAGTCCGTGAAGGGAAGCCAGGGCCGTGAGGGCAGAGTGGTTTATAAATCAAGGTCAACGAATTCACTTATTGATCAAAGAACTGCCTTTTACTTTCCCTCCCGTCAAAGATCCTTCCCTTTCTTCATCCTAAAAGGTCCTCTGGGGTCTCCGGGGACAAGTGACTTCCACTCCGCCCACGGCCCCTCGCCCACCTGGGGCTCGCTCCCCTGGCCTCTGCCCGAGCGTCTAGCCGGCCTTGCTCTGTCCTGGCTCGGACCGCCCGAAGGCCCCATCTGAGTTCTCTCCCCTCCTCTGCTCTGTCCGCACGCCTGCCTCCCGGGACTCCCCACCTGGACCTCTCCGGACCCTGGCCACTGGCTGTACCATCTTAGCTTGATCCTCGCCGGCCACTCTCGGGGGCGAGCCCTAGCTCTCTGCCCCACACAGGGCTGCTCATTCCATCACGAGTCATTGGTTTATTCATGACTGTAACACAGAGGGTGAGAGAGGAGGGCCCCCCAGCGAGCCGGAGGCTGGGGCCCGGCTTGGGGCATGGCAGGCGCCCGTTGGCCTGTGACATGGGCCTAGACATGGGTCTAGCCTCCCCTGACCCAAGCGTCCTCTCCCTCAAATGGGATGATTGTAAAAGGAAAGTTAATCCTTTCCCATCTGGGGGAAGGAAAGCGTCCCGGAGAAGGCACTGAGTCCCAGGGCAGGCCCGAGGACGAGCAATACCAAGCAGCAGGTGGTGAACAGCAGGCGTGGCCGGGCCGTGGGGCACCCGAAGCCCCGAGCACGGGACAGAGGCTGCGGACGACAGCGTGCACCGGCCACCCCGCGTCTGTCCCCAAGAGAGTCATAGCAGGGCCTCGCGAAGATCCCGGCAATGTTCACGGCAGCGGGAGGGTGGGCGCCCCCCGGCACCCAGCGATGGGTGGTGGATGGGCCACACGTCCTGTGTGTGGTTCAGTGAGTCCATATCTGGAAGGACGGGGCCCTCCCTCACTCGTGGTCACTCCCACAGCAGCTCCGTGGAGGTTGTGTGTGGATCCGGGGTGCGTGTGCGGGACGGGGCCGGGCCCTGGGGGAAGGCTCCTGGGGGAACTGAAGTCCTGTGCAAGGTCAGCGTCCTCTCACGCACCTCAGCGGGCCCGGGGGAGAGGCTAACACAGGAACAACCGCCCAGGAGGCCTGTCCTCTCTCACGAGGACCTTGCCCCCTGCAGCTGGGACGTCACCCCAAGAAGTGACATCAGGGGCCCTCACCTTCCTCATCCACGGGCTCAGCAAACACCAGGGCTGCTGCCTGCCAGGCTCTACACCCAGCGTCCACAACGGGGCTGCCTGTCCCGGGTCATACCGTGCGGGACAGAAGTCACCGGGGGACCCAGTCCTCCCGGCACCGCTGAGCCCGTGCATGGGGCCGTCCAGTCGGGGCACCTAGCGTCACCATCGCTCGCCCTCGGGGTCCCCTGGTTCCCAGATGCCCCTTCGTTCTGGCGGGCGGTTTGTGTTTTATGGATGCCATGGGCCCCTGCCCAGCCTGCTGCTGGAGCACCTCACGCCCACATTTCTGGGGCGCTGTTCCGTGCAGGACAGGAGCCCAGTACCCCGATCGGAGCTCGTGAGGGGACAGTGGGGCTCGGCACAGCAGACTCCCGAGGCTGTCGGGGGCGAGGCAAGGAGAGGAAGGGTCTCGCCCTCCAGAGGCCCACACGCCCGATACCCCTGAACGGCCCCAGCACCGGTCCTCCCACGGTGGTGGCCGAGACGCCGGGTGATGTGGGAGCCGGTCAGGACCTGACCCCCATCTGGCGGTGCGGGGGGACTGCTCCCTTTAGCGGGGGAGGGGAGGACCTCAAGGGGGGCATAGCCCCCACCCAGGAGAGACGGCAGAGCCGGGGCAGACCCAGGCCTGCACGCGGACACAGCGCCCCACGTGTGCCCCGCTCTCGCCAGGGGACGAACCCGCTAATTCCCCAGAGGATTCGCCTGGTTCCCCCACCGACTGATGGGTCGTCTGCCTCCGAGTAGATGTCCGTTCCTGGCCCAGGCGGCGTTTGCAGGAGGGTGTTGGAGAAGAGAATCGGGACCTAGCACTGCGTCTTCTGGAAGCTTCTGGCAGAGCAGCAGAAGTTGCTTCCAGTTGGGCCTGGCCGTCTGCACCAGGAGGGGATTGGCTCCAGTAGCTAGAGTAAGAGGGTCAGGCACCGGGGGACGAGGGGCTCGGGCACCCCAGAGCTGTTGTGCCTGCACCCCAAGACTCTGGCCTGGGGGCGGAGGCCAAGGTGCCCGCCTAGAGAAGGTTGAACTTGGCAGAGGCAGGGTCCATGCTGTGCGAGGCCCCGGTGATGACGAGGGCACAGGTTTGCTGGTCACGGCACCGGAGCAGCAGAGCTGAGTCTGGGGACCGAGAAGCCACGTGGTTCAGCCCCGCCCCCTCGGTGCTCCCCTCCGCCCCCACCCCCCAGGGCCAGGCTGCACAGCAAGAGCTCCCGCTGGGGTGAGGAGTAGGAGAAGGGGTTCCAGGGCAGGGAAGCCCCCTCTTGGATCCCATCTCCAAGGGCAGTGGTCATGCCGGCATGGGCACTCTGGGAAGCCCCTAGTGGAGCATGGCAAGCAGCATCCGGCGTGTTCAGGGGCATCTTCCAAGCTCATGGGGAGTTTCTGGGCCAAACAAGGGCCAGGCACCCGGTGGGAGGCTGCGCAGCATGGCTTGGCCCATGGGCCACCCCTGAGAGCGGCCCTCTGGCTCCTCCTGCCTGTTGGAGGGACTTCTGGGCCCACGTCCTCAGGGCCCCGCCAGGCCGCCTTCCTGGGCAGTAGTGGGGGAGCCCCAGTCCCAGCCCTGCCCGTCTCTTTGCCCTGTCCGAACTCGGCCTGCCTCCCTCTCTCCCTGCAGGCACTAGGCGGCCGTCACACGGGGTGCGGGATGCGTGGCCTGTCCCCATTGGGCCCGCTGGTCCGAGAAAGGAGACGACCAGCTCCTGGGAGAGGGGGAGGGGTCAGGGCAGGCACACGAGTCACAGCCCACGGGGATGCCAGTGGGGTTCCCCAGGGTGGGAGAGCAGGGGGCTGAGGGCCTCTCGGAGGGGGCGCAGACGTGAGAAGCCTGGCACAGAGGGTCCAGTCTGTTGGCCGTTGGGGCAGCGGTGCAGGGACGCAGAGCGTCCTGTCTCCTGTGTGGATGTCGGGGACTTTCCCTCAGAACCTTCCGGAGACAATATCCGTGCCCGACTAGATTTCATGCAGGCATGCTGTGGGTCAGAGCGCAGAATTTTTACTTGGAACAGGTCTCGTGGTCCCTCTCAAAGCACAGCCAATTAGATCTTTGAACCCGTTTACCAGCGGCAAAGCCACTCCAGCTGACCTGCTCCCCAGAGGCGGCGTGGACGGGAAGCATCTCATTTTGGCTGCCTAGGGTGATGTGCGGGGGAAACGGGACCAGGCAGCTCCCGCCCCCACGGTCACGGTCAAATGCAGTGCGCGCTCGGATCCCGCCGCGGGGAGTGCTGGGGCTGGCGAGACCCACCGCCGCCCCCTCGGCGTCACAGGGGGACTCGGCAAGTGTGCGGAGAACCCACGAAACCGGACAGCTGGGACGTGCGTGGCAGGAGCCTCTCCTGGACGAGGCTGCTCGAGGTGGAAGGTTGGCCAAAGCCCATCCCTGTGCTTCCCCAGCGGCCGAGAGACACTCGGGGGAAAGGCACCCGGGGGTGTGACGCTCTGGGGTTTCCGAGCTGTGGAGCAGCGGCAGCATCGCGTGTCCCAAGCCTGGCCACATGGCCCTGGGCAGGGACAGGCCGCCCTCCTCCGAAGGAAGTCGCCATGTGCCTCCCACACTTGCAGGAGGGAGGGCCAAGCGGCTACGGACATTCTTCGGGTTTCTTCGGCAGCCGTGTCCCTTCTCCCCGTCTATTGATTGGTTCTGTCATCTCCTGGGTCAGTGTGACCTCATGCATATTTATTTTATGCTCTGAGATATGACCAGATACAGCTTGGCTGCAGGCCCCAAGCTCGAAGAGCAAGCCAGGGCAAGGCTTGCTGTCAGGGAGCAGGTCTCCGGACTCGCCCCCCCTCTGGACCCCGCAGCCGCGGTCCGCACGGACCCCAGCCCCTCTGCAGGGGTCCTCTGGCTTCCACGATGAAGACAAGTTTTGTTTCTGTCGCTGACCCGCGGCGCCCACGCTCCGAGCCCCTCCCAGGGAGGCCCTCTCCCTGGCTCGCCCTCCCTGCCAGTCTCCGTGGGGCCCCGGAGCACCCCCCTCTCCCCCCGCCCCACGCAGAGCTCTCCGGGACCCTCCAGGCCCGCAGCCTCGGCTCGGTGAAATGCATGTTGGCTCCACGGAGATGAGGCAGCGCAGATTTGTCAGAAATTCTGGGAACAAATGCCCTTCCCAGTTCTTTAAAAATGCAAAGGCAGTGTCAGGGGAGGCGGCGCCAGCAAATAGTATCTCCGTGCTTGCTTTGAAGCATGTAGGTCAATATTTCCATTTCAAAAAGGCAGCCGCCCGGTGGCTGCAGTTATTAAGCGGGGCGTGGAGAGCAGGTGGCAGGCCCTGACCGTGGCCGTGGCCGTGGCCGTGGCCGGCAAGGGGAGAGGTGATCCCTTTAGAAGCACAAGAATGAATGCCAGGCCCCAGTCAGCGAGGGCAGCCGGGAAGCTCTCTGCAAACGGGGGGAGATAGATAGGCTGGGCTCCGACCTCGAAAGTGTCCCCAGGGCTGCTTCCTGCGCTGGGACCCCCGAGGGGCCAAGGGGCCAAGGACAGGACAGCAGAGCATGTTCACATGGCCCCAGAGCCGTGCCAGGCGGGGACCGCAGCAAGGGTCCAAGCCGCTCGTGAGCTTCCTGGTTTGAGAGTAATACAACCTTGGAAGAATTTTAAAAATACGCACATGGGGTAGAGACGAGAATGAGCTTGGAACCTCAGCCGGCAGAGATCCCGGGCATGGCTGCTGTGGACGGAGGGTCCGTGAGCCGTGCCCGGAGGGTCTGTGAGCCGTGCCAGGCGCCTGTGCACCGTCTCCTGGTCCTCCCTAGACGGTGTCAGGTGTCTTTTGCAGCCCTGAATGTAAGGTACCAGTGAAGAGACTCAGAGCTGGGCCGGGGCGGCACCCGCTCACAGTCGGGCTCCTGGGAAGGCGTGGGGAGGCCGGAGTGTCACGGTCCACTGCCGCGGACCTTCAGCACCTCCTCCTGGGAGGCCTCCAGGGTGGCTGCGCTCAGAGCTCGGCACGCGGGCCCCGTGGGCGTGGGTGAGCCTGAGTCAGGCACACAGGTGGAGGGCCGGGAAAACCAAGAGAGGGCTGGGTGCTGGGGTCCCAGGAGGGGTGGAGGGCCGAGGGGGTGGGCAGGGATCGGGGCTGGCTCCCCGCCGCCACACGTAAGGCCTTCTCTCTGCCCCTGGGGGTTTTTCCGCCTCCCCCGTGGGTCTCCAGCCTCTGCTGCAACGAGACGGGATGAGGGATGTGTACGTGCTTTTGTGAGCCATCAGGCATTGCACCAACGTGAGCCAATATTACTAGTATTGCTGTAATTATTGTTATTCCAAGTGCATGAAGATGATGGAGGGCCTGCTGGGAGAGGCCAATCTGCCCCCAAAAATCATCATATTTCAGCACCAAAATGCTTTGAAATCCACGGAGGGAAGAGGCTTATAACCAAAGGCATTTGATTATCGTTGTATTTGAGTGAACACGCATAAGACCCGACTTCATAAGGAGGAAGTCATCCACGAGAAATTAAGTCGGGCTTTTCCCCATCCCTCGCCGTGTTCAGACTCCGGGCTCAGGAGATGAAGTGCGGAATGCAATCAGAAGGAGGCTCTCCGCGGCCGGCAAACCTCCTTTCCCCCTAATAGGATGGAGCTTAGGAGAAGGGAACTGTGAATTATTACTCGTGCGCCTCAAGCCCAGCTCTGCAGGGCTGCTCTCGGGCATCCCACCGCCGCCCCGGCTGGGTGACCGTGGGTCTGAGCTGCAGGCTGCGGCTTGGGCCCTGGGATGCCCACCCCCCAGCTCAGAGCCCAAGCTCCGTGCTCTCTCCCTGCGGGACGTCCAGCCCAATCACGCAGTGAATGCTCAGGTGGGCCTCTGGGGTCACAAGACACCTCCCTGGTCCGGGACAGGTGTTCACAGGTGTGGCCCACCTCCGCTCCCCGGATGCCCACCAGGAAGCCCAGCCAGCTCCTCGGTCCCCACTGCCGCCGTCCCCCTCGGGTCTGCTGGCACCGTGGGGCTCCTGGACCGCAGGAAGGAGAGCGACCGTGCAGAGCTCTGCCCGGACCACACCTGGCCTGCAGCCCAGGCCTAGACTGGGGCGCGGCCGGCTGGCTTGCCCTGGGCTCCCAGTGCTGCCCAGACTTCTCTGGGCCTTATCTGAGGAGCCAGCCTCCTGGCACATTAGCGGTACGCACCTGCAATTGGGAAGCCCCAGGCCATTGGGACAAGACAGATGTCCACTTGGGCCCCAAGAGGCTTCCCCCAAGCTGGGGGCTTGAAACAATGGGAATAGATCCTCCCCGAATTGTGGAAGGCGCAAGTCTGAAACCACGGCGTCACAGGGCTGGGCTCCCTCCGGAGGCTGCAGGGGAGGGTCCTTCCTGCTCTTCCAGCACCCGCCCCCGTGCCCCCCGGGTCCCTGGGCTGTGGACGTGCCTTCTGGTCTCCGCTCCCTCAGCCCGTGGCTTCTGTTCTGGGTCAAATGTCCCTCTGTCTGTCTCCCCCTTATAAACCTCGTGCTAACACTGGGGCCACCTAGATAACCCAGGACACCCTCCCCATCTCCGCACCCCCAGGCACACCTCAGAGGGCCCGTTTCCACGCACTGTGCGTATACAGGCTCCGGAGACCAGTACCCGCTATGGGTGGGCGTCCCAGGCAGGCTGGGCCAAGCCCCCAAGGGTCACGTCCTGAACCGCCAATGCCAGCCCCTGGCGGCGCCCCGTGCCTATTTCTCCACAGTCATTTTTCAGTTTAATCGGTTTGAAATGGATCTGGCTGGAAGGGACGGCACAGGTAGTAAATTGATTTAATAACCCTCACCGTGAGAGTACGACGCGCCCGCTTCTGGAGCGGCACGGGTCTATTCCCTCTGTGGCTCTCGGCGAGCCCAAGTCGGGCGCTGGGCGTGGCGGGTCCCACCTGAGCACCTGCCAGGACCTGCCCAGGAAGGGCCGCCCCTCCGAGCCCCGGGCTGGATCACAGGTACACAGGCCCGTCCACAAGGCTCCACCTTCAGCCCAGACCACCACCGTGGGTGGCTTGGGACCTGGAGATACAGCTCCCTCCCGACACGTCCTCTTTAGCATTCTTCTTAAGGGGGCAGGGGCCAGCCCGCTGCACCTGGCACCCCACCCGCAGTGCAGCTGGGAGCCACCGCCTTCCCCGGAACAGGCCCGCATGTTGGGCTGGGGTGTGTGCAGTGCACAGCCTGGGCTCCTGTCCCCAACCTTTGATGAACCCGGCCCCCCAATCGACTTAGGGAGATACTTGTTCCTCCTGCAGTGACGAGGGGCCATGGATTCGGACTGGAGGCAGCGCTGCTGGGGACACACCTCTGAGAGGCTATGATTTCCCCGCTAAGGGGTAGAAAGTGCACCCCAGGAAAAGATTGTTTGAGAAGGGAGGTTAGAATCACCTGCCACCTTCTCCTGTTCCCAGGAGGGTCTCCTGGCCCCGAGCGAGGGGCCTGGGCAGAAAAACCACAGGCAAACCCTGGTCCTTGTCCACCTCACTCACATTGAGGGGGACGGTGGCCCAGGACCTGTGGACAACATAGGTTTCTGCTGCCCAGGGAAAGGCTGCAGCTGGGCCTAGAGATGCTTTCTGGGTGATGTGTGTGGCAGTCACAGGTGGTGGGACCCTTCGACCCATCTCTCTAGTGACCTCTTTTGTCATCTGCTGGTGATGGAAGGACCTGACAGGTCCCCCAGAGAGGGAGGTGGCCCTTGGTCTGATAGGTCTGAAGGCCGGCCCACAGGAGGGTCCCCGTGAATGAGGAGGGCAGGGCTGTGCCCTCTGTGTGCCCAGTCTTGTCTGGGAGGGGAGGCTGCTGAGAAAGGCAGGGACACATGGAATGGGTTTGGGGACTCTGTCACCCCATAACGCAGGTTAATGAGCGCACGACTGCAGGGTGACAGACGTGACCCATGCTCCAGCAGCAAGGCCCCACGGCTCCGGACGCTCGCGTACTTCCCCGCACGGAGGAGCACAGCGACTCCTCCCCGAGCCATTAGCTGCCATCGATCCCTGCCGCTGGGCCCCAGAAGCAACCCTTCCTGCCTGGCACCGCCAGGACGTGGCCGCAGCGGCAGGGACCCAGGGAACGCAGAGGGTGACTCCTGGGGGACATCTTGGCCAATCAATGAGGGGAGAGCAGAGCCAGCTTCTCCCTCCTGGGAGCTGCTTCTTAGAGAATCACTTTGGTTTTCCTTTCCCTGCACAGACATCAGGCAGCGCTTCCTAAATGCTGTTTGCCTCCACAGGGCGGGTGCACTGCTGAGCCCGGAAGCCGCCCCTCCCAGCACCCCCGGGCCACCCTCAGGTCCCCGTACCCCCCCCACCCTTCCTAAGCTTCCTGTTGGTGTCACCTCCCGCGGGCTCCCCCTGGAGCTCCACCAGCCTTCCGGGATGGGGACTCCAACCCTGGGGCGTGGGGGCGCCGAGCAGGAGGGTGCTGACGTCTGCTGGGAGGCAGGTGCAGCCTCACGAGGCCTGCAGGCACGCCAGCTGGCATCTCCGGTTCCTTGTCCCCGTGAGGTCTGAGTACTCCACGCTCATGCTCCAGCCCCCGCCCCTGACCTCAGCCGGCCCTTCCCAGTCCTCTGCCAGGGAGCCATCCTGTCCTAATCACTCTGCAAGTTGTAGGCTGGCCTGCGGCTGCTTAGCCTGGCGCCACCACCGAAGGGGGAGTCCCAAGAGAGCGAGGGGCAGCTGCCCTGAGCTCTGTTTCCCTGCTCCTCCCTGAGGCTGGGACGAGGCCCCTGCGTCCCCTGCCCCTGCCGCTGTGCTCAGACCCCCGGGATCCCCGGCGTGGGGCTCTGCTTGGAGCAGAGCTCAGCGCAGCGCTGACTCGCTCCCCTCCCGCAGCAGAGCACATGAAACCTGTCTTGCTGTTTTTAACTTGTGCTCGGTGCACCTTCTTCTCCTCTAGCAGACGCCTGGGGTGTTCCATCTTCAGCCCCTTCCGAACCCTGCCGCTCCGAGCATTCCTGAGCGGGTTTGGTGCAGACTGTTGGTTTTCACTTCTCTTGGGTGGAGACACAGGAGTGGGGGTGCTGGGCCCCGCGGGCGTGTCCCCTGGGACCTGAATGGGAGCCCCCTTGGGAAGAAGCCGAGGCAGGGACTTGCAGAGCTGTGTGCAGACCCTTGGAGAGGCCCCCGCCTGCACCCGCCCTGGCTCTGGGCAAGGCAGAGACCTCAGCCCCACCGCGGTGGCCCCTGGGGCCCGGGCGAGCCTCACCAATGGGGCAGGAAACAGGCACCGTCCAGCGTCCACCCTGGACCTTCACGCAGAGGCCACGTGAGGAGGGGAGCACAAAGCAGGGGAGGAGGGTCCTCAGACCCCTGAGCCGTTCTGAGCCTCCCCCCCGCCCGACCAGAGCCTTACTCCCTCCCGGTTCGGGGCTGGGGATCTGGGCAGGGTGCGGGCAGGGCTCTTGCCTTCTTCCTGGGCCTGCAGGGGACCTGCCTTCCTGCGGTGTCCTCACACGGCCTTTGCGTTTCTGGGGTCTCGCTTGTGTCCCAGGTTCCTCTCCTGATAAGGACACCTGCGGGATGGGATTCAGACCCCTCTAAGGACCTCATTTGGACTTAATTACTTCTTTTTCTTTTTTTTTTTAAGATTTTATTGATTTATTTGAGAGAGAAAGAGAGAGAGAGCACAGTGGGGTGAAGGGCAGAGGGAGAAACAGGCTCCCCGCTGAGCAGGGAGCCCGATGCAGGACTCCATCCCAGGACCCCGAATCACGACCTGAGCCGAAGCAGATGCTTACCAGCGGAGCCACCCAGGCGCCCAGACTTAAGTACCTCTGTAAAGGCTTTACCTCCACAGGCAGTGGCATGCCGGGGTCCTGGACCTCAAGAGGTCGATCTGGGGAACAAAATGCAACCCATACATAAACCAAGAGCTGTTCACTGGCCATGTTCCTGAGAAGGAAGAGGATGTGGGAAGGGACCAGTGGAAGTCAGAGGGAGGTTGGGAGGGAGGGGAGGTGAGTGAAGGAGGGAGGAAGGGGAGGGAGGGGAGGGAAGGAGGGGGGAGGGGAGGGGGGGGAGGGAGG